>MU612191.1:0-22016 GCA_025201675.1 Cunninghamella echinulata
ACAAAGAAAAAACTCACTTTTTAATATGATGTCCTTGTAAAGTTTTTTTTTTTAAAAAAAAAAGCAATATTAAGATATATTATTAAAATAATAATAACCCAAATTAAGATTCATAAAATACTAATTGTAAACGTACTACTATTATTATTATTCATCATTTTATATATATATATATATTAGTTCACCTACTTTAAATATGCTTGCTTCATCACCCTCTTCTTTTATGCAACCTTCACCCTTTACTTTACGGCACAGGGATAGTTATGTTCATCAAAGAGAATTAGAATCAAAATTTTGTAGGGATTTAGTTTGTTGTAATCAACCTATTGCGGACTTACATGAATTATTACAACATTATGAAGAACAACATGTGGAAATACAACCTAATGATGTACCGGTGAGCCCCAAACATGAAGAAGAAGAAGAAGAAGAAGATGAAGAAATGGAAGAAGATGATGATCCTAATGGGAACTTGCCTATTTTGTTATCAAGTCAAGATATGTCTGCTTTAGAGCATGAAGGTATTGGAATGGATAATATGGATTATAGTCACTTTGGGGCTGCCGCAGGATTGATTCACCCAGGTAAATATTTATATACATACTTATATAAAATGAGAGAGTGAACCCTTTATCTAAAACATTTTTTCCTTTTTTTTTTTAAAAAAAATAATAATACTAATCATCCATTATCATTCATACTAATTGTCATTACTATTACTATTATTCTTTTTTTCTTTTTTTCTTTTTATTTGATATACATAGATGCTGATAAACCTTATCGGTGTGATGTACCTGGTTGTGATAAGGCATATAAAAATCCAAATGGTTTAAAATATCATCGCATGCATGGTCATTGTGAATCAACAGATTCTGATAATGAACAAGATGCTTTACAAAAACCTTATCAATGTACAGTAATGGGATGCAGAAAACGCTATAAAAACATGAATGGACTTAAATATCATATTGAACATACTCATATTAAAAAAATGCAAAATAATTCTTTACCTCCATGGATGGCTACACCATGGCAACTTCAGCAACAACAACAACAACAACAGCAACAACAACAGCAACAACAACAACACCAACACCAACAGCAACAACAGCATCCACATCAACAATCAACTTTACCACTTCAACACCCTCAAGTACAAACTCATCAATTGAATCCCCAGGCATTTATGTAAATATGTAGTATTTTCTTTTATTTTATTTCTGTACATTCTTTTTTTTTTTCCTTCTCCTCTTTCTATTTTATTTTTATTTTTATTTTATTATCATCATATTATTATTACTATTATTATTATTATTTTTATTGCACCATTTTTTTTTATTTTTTATTTATCCTTTATCATATTTTTTTTTATCCTCCCTTTTCCCAAATTTATTTCTTTTTACACTTGATTTTATGATTACTGTTATTATTAAAATCTATAATAATAACAATATTATTATTTCATTTATTAATATCATCTTTATATATATATATTTAACAAAGCAAAAAAAACTAACAAAAATATAAATCCAAAAAAATAGTACTTATATATATCATTATCTATAAATATATATTTATTTCGCTAACCTTAGAAGATAGTTTTATTATGGATTTATTATTATTATTATCGTCACTATATAGATGGATAGATATTTCTAAATGTAGTCTGTGAAAAAAAAAAAAAAGGATGTGGTACAAATTCTATTGGTGATTTTATTTGTTTTTTCATTTCTTTTAGAGATAATAAGATTAAAAAGCATAGGTATTCTTTTTTTAAAAAAAAAAATCTAGTATTTTCATACTACCTTTTGGAAATATATCATCATAAGAAGCATCTTTATTATTATTTTAATTTTTTTTTCAAACTCATGTTATAAATAACCTTTTTCATTTTGTGTTCCGTTTTTTTGTTTTTATTTTTGTTTTTATAATGATGTCAGAGTATACCATAAAAATATTAAAATATCATGCACCGGGTATATGTTTTTTCGCTTGAAAATGGCATATAATATTTATCTTACAGAATAAAATATGCATATATAAAATATTTTAAATGATAAATGTTTATTATTATACTTTTTTATTTTTTTTTTACCATTGGTTTAATAAATATATATATATATATATAATGGAAGAAAAAGAAAATAAGAAAATTTCTATGAATTGGTTAGGATGACGAAGGATAGAACTATATAAAGAAATTTCTCGGGTCGGATAAAAAATTAGATTCATCATTATATTTATATAATATATATATACTACTGTTACTTTATTAAATAAATAATATTCATAATGATGTATTTTTTTTTTTTTTTAAAAAAAAAAAAAAAAAAACGTTATATTAAAGTAAAATAAACTGCGTAAGTATCAAAGTAAACCTTAAATTGTCACCAAAACACATTTTTTTATTCTAAATTCAGATGACCAATTTTTTTAACAGAAAAATACATTTATATAATTGCGTAATAGTATTTGTTTATTGTTTTTATTTTTTTACACCTTTTTTATTTTTATTTTTTTAAAAAAAGTCTATAATAGTGGTTAAAATAATAGTATTGATAATAATAGTAATAATAAATAATGAAAAGGAATCAAAATAGTTGGCTATTCTATAAATAATAATACATAACTTGGCTAAATAAAGTTCAATATTCCAAAAAAGATAAGTGTATGCTTAATTTTCAGTTATTTTTTGGGATAATGAAGCACTTTTTTTATATGCTATACTTCATTTGTCTTTTTATGACCGATTATGATAAATATTTATATATATAATTAAATCAAATTATAAGTATCATTGTATTATTATCATGCTTTTTTATTTTTATTTTTTTAAAAAATGAGTATGATAACAAAATTTCCTTTATATATTTGTTTATTAAAGCATAAAATACTATAAGAATTTTTTTTGGCGGGATAATTTTTTTTATAAGAGGACTTTAAAATTTTCCTTTTTATTTTTCTCTCTTTCTTTTATTTTATATATTTTTATTTTCTAACTCATATTTTATTTCTTCTTTCTTATTTCTTCTTTGTCATCTATTCTCACAATGGAAGATGCTCAGTCTTCTCTTACTTTGGCTAATCAATTAGAAGAGAATGGTCAAATAAAAGTATGCTATTAATTTAATATTATAGATAAAAAGATTTTATATTATAAAAATAAAGCTTGATTAAACTTTTATATACATGCTTTTACTTTTTTTTAATGATATTTAGGATGCATACCTTACTTATATAAAACTAGCTCAAGATTCATTAATATCTCTTAAAGATATCAAGTTTATACAATCCTGTAATTATAATTATATTTTATTATTACTATTATTACTATTTTTTCTTTTTTCTTTTTATAAAAAAAAAAAAGTAAACGATGTTCTTTATATTAATATCATTATATTCTATGTATATATATATATATTTATGTAGCTATTATTTCTCAACCAAAACAATATGCTTCATTATTATCAGCAATGAGAACTTGTTTAGCACATATAGAAAATATTATTGAATCTCACACTCCTGGTATACCAACAAAAATACAACCACAAAATACAGGTGACTCTCAGAAATTCCCAAAACCACCTTTACCACCAAAACCTTCTCGGATTCATAAGCCCGTTTTACCGCCAAAACCTACTAGAAATGTACCAATAGATTCTACTTCTTCTTCAACAACTACTAGTGACGAATATTTGCAGGGTAAACAAATAAATAATACATAATAAATATATATAAAAATAAAACAATAATAAAAAAATAGAGTAGTTGTACACACACATACACACCCATTTATATATATATATATATATATATATATATATATATATTATTAATATCTATACATAAGCATATAAACATAAAAAAATACTATATTTAAGCACTCAATATTTCTAACCACGTGCTATCTTTAATTACTTTTTTATTATTTTCTTATTTTTTTTTATATAGACAAATCTTCGGAACAATCATATCCATATCAACAACCTATAGACTCAGCATCAAATATCACAGCCACCAACAATATAAACAATACCGCCACTACCACTAATAATAATATAAACTCAAGACCTTATAGTGTACCTTCACCTGATAGTTTTCAATTACAAAAACACCGACCTTATACAGAAATAAGACAACATGATGATATAGTAATTGTATCTGATAGTAGAGTAGATCCAACTCATTTAGTTCCAGCACAAACAAATGTAGATAGTCTTACTTCATCCATTTCAGGTCAGAGTTCTTCAGATAATGTACCATTGATTCCAACACCTCCTTTATTAACAACACATCGGGTTCTTCAAGCAAAATTGGATGATTTGGAAATTACACTAAAAGAAATTCGGAATCGTAAACAACAACTATTAAAAGAACATTCAACTTTAGATCCTATGACAGAAGACGATATCAATCATAAAATACTTCAATATTCACGACAAGTAGCTGATACCAAACAAACATTAAACCGTGTCAGAACGATTTATATGAGTGCGGCCACCATACCAAGTTTCATGCATTTTAAAGCTCATGTTACTGCCTATCAAGTTACTTTGATTGAATCTTCTATTTTTAATGCCATTCCACCTACAGCTTTATTAGTTCATTCAGCAAAACAACCTCATCCTCGTATTGTTGCTTCTACAGATTTTTTTAATTATTTCACTCGTATTATTGAACACTCCATTCTCTTTCCGCAAGAAGCTTCAGAACGTGCTCAGCTAATTCATTATTGGATTAAAGTTGCTTCTCGGTGTTTGGAATTAAATAATTATCAAACTCTCAAGGCCATTGTTTCAGCTTTAGGGACTCCTCCTGTAGATAGATTAAGAAGAACATGGGCGTTTATACCAAAAAAGAGTGTTACCAAATTAGAATCATTAAATGAACTAATGTCAGAAGCTGATAACTATGGTCGTTATCGTGAGCATATGGGTATGGTTAATACTACTGTCATTAATGGAAAATCTGTAGCTCAAATCCGCGCTGAACATTTTACCAAACCAACCATTCCCTTCTTAGGTACCTTTATACATGATATTACATATTTATTAGCTGCCTATAAATCTTCATCATCTTCACCAAATAATGTATATATGACGGCTGAAGAAGAACCAAGAATAAAAGAAATTTTAGATACTATTCGTCGATTCCAACAAGGTCCTAAATATCCAACGAATTTACCTGGTACATATAATAAAGCGCATCAAAAACATCATTTTAGACCGTCTTTAACAAATGCTCTTTCTCGTGGGGCTTCTGGAATTGGAAGAATTAGTAGTAATGGGTTATTTGGTTTTGGTGGGAATAGTAATAGCAATAATAATAGCAATAATGGACGGGATAGTAGTAATGGATCATCTTCAAGTAGTAATAACAGTGTATTCCAAGGATTTGGTGCAGATGATGACGATAAAGATAACGATGATTCAGAAGATGGTAATATGGAAGAACAACAAGAAATGGTGACTCAATATTTATTAATGCGTCCTTGGGTAAATCAAGATACTGTAGATCAACTTAGTATATTGCGTGAAACACCTAGACAAAAATCAAATACGTCCTCATCTTCATCCTCTAGTGGACAACGTAATAGTAGCGGTCATAATAGTAATAATACCAACGCAACCTCTTCCATGTTAAGATATAGTAGCAATAGTGGTGGAGAACAAAGCCGACCTACAAGTGTAGATAATGATGATCATCATCATTATCATCATTATCGTAAATCTGAAGAATTAACTAGGCATAGTACAAGTAGTGGAACCAGTCATCATAGTAGTAATAATTTTTGGCCTTTTAGACGTAGTATGGATCAATCTAGTTCACCCAATAATAATAATAATAATGATTCATCGTCGCATGGTTCAGTCTCTTACCATCCTTCTCCCTCTTCTTCCTCTTTATTATCGACAACTGCAACAACACAAACGGTTGGTCAAGCACCTATTGTTCCTCCTCGTCCTACAAATATAATGAAAGCTACTACTAATGTTCCACAAAAACAAATGCATGCTCCTCAAAATGACGAATTTAAGGCTGTTTTGGCTCAACGTTTGGCTAAAGTATCTACTGATACGAATTAGTCTTTGAATAATAATAATAATAATCATTTATCACTTTTATGTTTTATTTTTTTAAAAAAAAGATTTTTTCATTACATTGTCATTTTTTATTTTCTTTGAAGAAAAAAAAAAAAAAACATTTCATATCTTTTATATATTTATATATATATATATTTATATATGTATATATATTGTATCTTACCATTCTCATTTCATCCTTTACAATTTTGTATTTCTATTTATATTCGTAAAAAATAAAATAAAATATCAAAATAGCCTATGGCTAAGCATTTCCCTCCAAAACCTTTTTTATTTATTTATTTTTAATAAAACTTTATAATAATAAATAAATAATGTTTCTTTATTTATTATTATTATTATTATTATTATTATTATTATTATTATTATTATTATTATTATTATTATTATTATTATTAAAAAAAAAAAGCGAATTAAAAGGCGAAAAGTGGTCAATTGTATTCTACAGTTATTTAATGTAAAACAATAATATTGTTTTTTTTATAGAAAGCTGATGTAATGTTCGTTGTTGATATAGTAATGGCTTCAACAAGTAATCAATAGGTTTATTAATTTAATATAAATACTTTTATAACTATCATTACTTATTAATAATAATAATAATAAGGTTGATACGGTGGTTTGTCTCTTTCTATACTATGTATCAGTAATAAATATATATATCTAAACATTAACCATATAATATCTTTTTTATCATCATTATATTATAAAATATTACATTATACTGTATTATATTATATTATATTATATTATTTAAATAATAATGATATATATTAATATACTATAGTTAATGGAATATAAAGCAAAATAAAAGAAGAGTAAAAAAAAAAATATTAATATATGCTTAAAAAAATAAGAATTTTATTGGTTGGTCGAAAAAAACGGAGTTTGAATTACCCGGTCAAGAAATTTGCCCATGTTTTTTTTTTTGTTTTGTGAAAGATTTTTTTAAATTGAAATATTTCTTTTCTCTTTTTTTTCTTTCAACCCCTTCATACATTTATCTCCCCACTCTTTCTTTTTTTTTTTAGACCTTTATTGAAAGAATAAATATAATATATATATAGAATCATGGCATCTAAACTTCTTTCAAATACCCTTCCTCGTGCAGCTTTCAGCAAACAGGTAACAGAGCGATCAACTTTTATTACGATTATTATGAACATGCCCAACTTTTTATTTATTTATTTATTTATCAATCTATCAACGCGAAATGGATAGTAATATTTGGATATATAAAAAATAACCAACAATAACTAATCAATATCAACTTTTTATTTTATTGTTATTTTTTTTTTAAAAAAACTCACATTATATATTCAATCCTATATATACTAAATATATATATATATATATATATATGTATGTATATAAAACATAGTTCGTTCGTCCTTTAGCTACTGCTGCTTCTCAAACTACTCGTACCACCGTTCTTCCTAATGGATTCACTGTTGCTACTGAAGAAAATGGTAACACTGGTGCTGCTACTGTAGGTGTATGGGTTAACGCTGGTTCAAGTGTTGAATCTGCTTCTACTAATGGTGCTGCTAACTTTTTACAAAGTGCTATTCTCAAGGTAAAAATAAATAAACAAATAACATAGATAAATAAGCATTTGGAGTATATTATTGTAAAAATAATAATAACATGAAAAGAAAAAAATAAATGAATAATAGAAATATGAATAGGAAAAGAAAAAATATATTAAATCTATATATAATCAGATGTTGTTAAATGATATGGAAGAGGTTTTTGAATTTTTTTTAAAAAAAAAATGAGGATAAAATATATTGGATTGACCTATTAATATTATAATGGTGATTGTCTATTATTATTATTAAAAAAAGACCAAATTATTCATACTATCATTTATGATTATTTTTATTTTATCGTTATAGAACAAATCTTCTGCTTTTGAAAAATTAGGTGGTGGTTTAGCTGCTGGTACTTCTCGTGAACAAGCCTTCTATGCTACTCAAACCAATGGTTCCAACCTTGATGCTGCTGTTGCTGGTTTATCTGAAATTATTGCCAATGATGTTGATAATATCGAATCTGTCCGTGGTAGCATTTTAAAACAACAAGAAGCCAATGATAACGATTTATCTATTGTTACCTTTGATCATTTACATGCCATGGCTTTCCAAAATGAATCTTTAGGTCGTCCCGTTATTGGTGTCAAGGAAACCATTGAAGCCTTAACTAAGGAAGATTTAAATGCTTACAAGAAGAATCATTATACTGCTGATCAACTTGTTCTTGTTGGTGCCGGTAATGTAGATCATGATGCTTTAGTCCGTTTAGCTGAAAAAACTTTTGGTCAATTAGCTAATGGATCCGGTGCTCTTCCATCAATTGCTAAGCCTGCTTTCACTGGTTCCGAAATCCGTATCCGTGATGATGTTCTTCCTCAAGCCCATGTCGCTTTAGCAGTTGAAGGTGCTCCTTATTTATCTTCTGATTATTTCACTTTAGCTGTCATGTCTACTTTGATCGGTTCTTGGGATCAAAACTTGGGTGCTGCTGCCAATTTATCATCTCGTTTATCTACTGTTGTTAATGAAGATCATCTTGCTAACTCTTTTGCTTCTTTCAACAAAGGTTATAACAATACTGGTTTATGGGGTCTTTACTTTGTAAGTGATAACAAGGATCGTTTAGATGATTTCGTTCATTTCACACAAAAGGAATGGGTTCGTCTCTCTACTACTGTCACTGCTTCTGAAGTTGAACGTGCTAAAAAACAACTCCAAGCTTCCATTTTACTTCAATTGGATTCTAATGGTGCTATTGCTCAAGATATCGCTTCTCAAGTCTTATCTACTGGTAAGCGTCTCTCTGCTGATGAAATCAAGCAAGCTATTCAAAAGATCTCCGTTGCTGATGTTCGTAATGCTGGTGACAAATATCTCTGGGATCAAGAACTTGTCGTTGTTGGTGCCGGTCCTATTGAATCTTTAACTGATTTCACTAGAGTCCGTGGTAACATGGCTTACAACAGATTCTAAAAAAAAGGAATAAATAAAAATATTTATATATATTTATATAATATATTTTTTTTAAAAAAAATGGTAATATGAATGATTGATGATGATTTATTTATATATTTATTTTTTTTGACAATTTTACTCCCCCTTTTTCCCACTTATTTATCAATATCATTCTCCTACCTTTTACTACATAGCATTTTTCTTTTTCTCTTATATATATTTTTTTTCTCGTCAACTTTGTAGTAAATTTTTTTATAAAAAAAAGAAGAAAAATAATGAATAGAAAAGAAAAAAATAATAATAAACAATTAATTGAATTTATTAAAATTAAAAATTATGGACTAAATAATTATAATAAATAAAATTGATAGAAATATTAAACCGTTTTAAATGTGATAGTGAAGTGAATATTTGAAATTTTGAAAATAATAATAATGTAATAATGTAATAATCATGCCTTAGCTATGTAGCTGTTGTAACGATATATTTTATTATTATGATTGTCTTTTTTTTGTATCTGATGGATTAAAATTCACATTAAAACTAATTATAGAAAGTGATGAACTACTGGTACGACAAGTCTTAAGTCTGATCTTACATTACTGTCATAAAAAAAATCAAGAATAACAAAAGTACCATCTTCATTATCAGGAATATATAATAAATTACTAGTATCAACAATTATAATAATAAACTAAGAAGGATCATAGAACACCAGTGTCAACAAGTATAAAAGGCAGACCAAAAGGGATCATAAAAACACTACCAAAATTATAAATGTTCAATAAAAAAAAAACAAGTGCCAGTGATTATAAAAGATAGCTACAAGTAAGGAAACATAAAAGACTCACAGAAATCATGAATGATCAACGAGGAATGGTAAATAATAATAACTATATCCAATAAAGAAATATATTTTATTAATTTAAACAAAATATATTTTCATAGGTTTGTTTCATTATACAACAAGTAATAAATATATTGTAAAAATAATATATTTAGCATAAAAAACTCTCTAATTCAAAGAATTAAAAACGCAGCCGGGTTTAATACAATAATAATTAAAAGATTATTTAAATCTATTTTTTTAATTCGAAAAATAAACATTCATAAAAATAAGATTATTATACTATAATATTTGAACAAATATATATAAAACATTAACGAAAATAATATTTATCAAAAAGAAATAACTCTCAGTTATAAAACTATAATTTTTTTTAAAAAAAATCGAATGAAAAGAAAATAAAAATTAAACAGCCTAATCCAGTTTTTTTTAAAATTTTTTTATTCTACTTTATAATAATTTTATTATTTTATTCAAGATACTAGTAAAGTGATGGAAAGTGCTTTTTTAAAAAAAAGTATGGAGTGTTGATATACTTTTATGAGGGTCAAAAAATATTATAATATAGACCTAGTAAATTTCTTTTAAAATTTTTTTTTATCACGTTAATTAATTCACATTTCCGTACCTTAAAATATAGATACATAAATAAATAAAAGGTCCATACATGTAAAGAAATAAAGATTAAAGTACACTTTAATTATAAATTATGATATAATAGTTAATAATGTTAATAATAATGTAATGATAGTAATAAAAATAATATACCTTATAAATGGGTGTGTATATAGATATATCGATAATATATATTTTTTTTAATAATTCACAGGTATAATATAATATAATAATTATATATATAATATTGATTTTTTTTTTTTTTCATTTCTTCACTCATAAATAGCATCATTCATTTAAAGTTTGTAAAGACTTGAGTAAATCTTCAGCAGTTACTTCTTCACTATCATCTTTACGGTGTTCTCTTGTTTTTTCTTTTCCAGAACGTTTTTGGCGGGTACGAACATCTCCATCACCAACTCTTAATTTTGCTAATAAATCATCCATCATACTTCTATCAGCATCGGTTCCAGTAGTAGCATCTATTGTATAAAATAAAAATAAAATAAAGCGAAAATTTTTATTATTACGCCTTCTTTTTTTGTAAAATAAAAAATAATAATATCAGCTATTATATTACCTTCGCTAATGTCAATTCCAGTAATACGTGGATGTTGTTTTTCTTTAACTTCTTTTTCCTTTTTAGATTGCAATTTTTTCTTGCGTTCCAATTCATCTTGTTTTTTCTTTTCTTCACGTTCTAATTTTTGAGTATACTTTTCTTCAGCAATGGAAGCCTCTTTCCATGAGACCATAAATTGAGCAATAGCACCAAAAAAGTCATCTGGTCGCATCACTTTAGGATTTTCACCATAGTATACCATCACATCTTTCCATTTTGCATCCATATTAATATATAGTGTTTCTAAATCTTCAAATCGATTATCGGCCGATTGTAAATGTTCTGTCATGATTTCTAAAAACTTATCTTCGGGATCTAATTCTACATCCTCTGGTTGCCATTGTGTACCCAATTCAATCGCTAACTGCTTCAAATCCTGTCGCATTTCTGTATATTGTTGAACCATATCGTTAATACTTGCCATAACTATATTTTAATAAATGAAAAAATATAGAATTTGATTAATTAGTTTACAAGTTTTATTATTCTTATATATTTGTATATAAGTATTAAATTTACTTCTAGCGGCCTGAGGCGCTTCTTTAAGGTCATCCAAGAATTGAAGTAAATGTGGAAAATTTCTACGGACAATACCAGTCAATACATGCAGTAAATTTAATGACGATATATTAGAAGCTTTAGTATCTACCAGCTAGTAATATATATTAGAAAAATTAACAATATTAGTAATAAGTTTATATATATATATATATATATATATTCCAAATTACCTTGTTAATACTTGAAATTCTCATACCAAAAGCACCACCTTGTAAACTTGTACCATTCATGTAATTACCAAGTAATAAGATTACCTGTTTTTAAATAAAGAAAAGTAAGTGTATTTAGTCAGTTTATATGTTTATGTAGTTTTATATGTATGCGTTTATATATTTATATCGTAATCCATTTACACAAAGCAATTCTTTGAAACTATTGGATTCTTTAAGAGCGTCAGATATATCTAATATAATAGTCATGTTCTAATTATATTTAAAAAAATTAAAGTAAATATACAAATCAGAACAAAAGTGTATAGTTTGTGATGTTAATCTTATTAAAGGTACTTGTTTTATTTATTATTATAATGGTTTACCTTAGATAATTGATCATAACGTTCCCAGAATTGTACACGGAATAACATAAAGTGGACTCTTTGTTCATATCGATACATTTTCATCATCTAATAAATAAATAAATAAATAAAAATAATAATAAATATATCCGCTTTATTATTATTATTATTATCATTATTGTTATGATAGTAATAAATCTTACTACAACAGTAAACAGGTCAGGTTCAGCAAGTTCTTCACATTCTTCAGGTGTAGCTTTGAGATATTTTTCCATGACCTTAAGATCATCTTGTTTATCAGGAAGATAAGTAATCAAATTACTGAGGAAAGTTTCATTACAGAGATCTTCATCAAACGCCATGATTCTCTTTTTAGCTTCATATACATCGCCGTATTTATTAATCTTGGCTAATACTGCGATACCTGTTTTATTTTATTTTTTTGATATTTTTTTTTTTTTTAAAAAAAAGTTATTAGAAATGGTTATTAAAATAAGATTAATATAGTTATAACCATGTCACTATTAGTTTTTTTTTTATTTTATTTTATTTAAAAAAAAAAAAGCACTTACTAATGCTTTTTCCTTTTTCTTTGCTCAAAAATGTAATAGCGTCCTTCTTTTCTTCTGTTTTCTTAGCAACTCGTCTTTCAAAGAATGTATTAACTTTAGCAGGGAATAAATCTTGAATTTTATGGAATACACCATTTTCATCCAAGCTATCTTCAAGTGCATTTTCATCAATTTTATGTGATACCCAAACTGTTTTATCCACGCTACGTGCATCTAATTTTTGCCATTGCAAATTCTTTAATTTGACTTCTGGATAGTGGCGAAGCTCTTTGCGTAATGGGCCCATAGGGGCAGTAGGTATTCTTGCACCGCCAAAACCTAATTTTGAAAAATAAAAATGAAAGCAAATTTAATATCATAAAATTATATTAGCTTTAGTATTATTATTATTATTATTGATATTATTTTTACCAGGAGGTGGAGGAGGTGGAGGAATTCCAGGGCCACCAGCTAATATATATATAAGTAGAACAAAGCATCAATAAAAAAAATCAATGAAATAATATAAAATACAAAATATAACTTTTGATTGAAAAACTTACGAGGTGGAGGAGGTGGGGGTATACCAGAACCAGGCGCTAATGAATCATATATATATGAATTAAAACCATTTGACTATACTAGTATTTTATATTATATATATATATATACATATAACTTACGAGGAGGGGGTGGAGGGGGTGGAGGAGCTCCAGATCCAGACCCAGGTGCTATATAAATATGTATGTATACATATATAAAGTCATTCTAATTATTATAATGTCCTTTTTTATTTTTTGTATCACACTATTCCATACTATTTTATTCATCGACTTACGTGGAGGAGGTGGAGGTGGAGGAGGGATGCCAAAACCAGAGCCAGGTGCTATACAAATATATATATATATATATACATGATTTACTCTTGATGTATATAATAATCACTTTTTATTATATTATATTATATTTATTAACTTACGCGGTGGAGGTGGAGGTGGAGGTGGAATTCCAGAGCCTGCACTAGAACCGGATGCTATACAAAAATTATTAAAATATATTTACAAATGTGCATATATATAAATTAACCTTGATGTATATAGTGGTCATTTTTTTTATTTTATACTATATTATTTATTTATCAACTTACGTGGAGGAGGAGGAGGAGGAGGAGGAGGGATTACAGAACCAGAACCAGATGCTATATAAAAATAAATATATCAAAACAAAAAAGAATAAATAATTAACCAATTGTTTCAAATCCCATTTGGGTCTATATCTATTATGACTTACGAGGTGGTGGTGGTGGAGGAGGAGGAGGTGGAGGAGGTGCCGCTACATTACTACCAGATACTAAAAAAATAAAAAATAAAAAAGTAGTTAATATATAATATATTGATAATTTATCATTAAACTAATGATATATAGTACCTGGTGGTGGTGGCGGAGGAGGAGGAGGAGGAGGAGGAGGAGGAGGAGGAACAGCATTAGTTGATTGATCTAGAATCGGAATATAGTAATAATAATAATAATTTAATAAAATTCATTGAAAAAAATATGATTTGTGATTATGGCAATGACTAATTTTTTCACTTTACTATTTGTAGATTGCTCATCAGTTGGTACATCGTGGGTAGGTTTTGAAGCATTATTATCGGGCATTAATTGATTAGGAA
Source organism: Cunninghamella echinulata (assembly GCA_025201675.1). NCBI lineage: Eukaryota > Fungi > Mucoromycota > Mucoromycetes > Mucorales > Cunninghamellaceae > Cunninghamella > Cunninghamella echinulata. The sequence goes on from MU612191.1 coordinate 14,478, forward strand.
TAAAAAATCCACCAGGTCCAATATTTGCGTTGTGTTGACTGGGCTATACATTATACACAAGTAGACATAAAAACAAAAATAAAAAGCAGATATCATTTGATAAGTTGAGCATGAAAATAATATTATATTTTGGGTATACATATATATATTTATGTTGATTGATTTTACCATAGATATATTATCATTATCATTTGTTGTGTGTTTATTTTGTCCAGAAAACTTCCATTCCCCTCCCAAAATAATAGGAGGTGAAGTTTTAGCTTCTGTTGGTCCTCTATCTTTTAATTCCTGTTGGAGCATAGCTATAGTATTTTTTGAAGTACGTAATAAAGCTCTTAATGAAGCGTTTTCCATTTTTAGATTAAGAGAACCTAGCAAAAAAAAAGAATTTTTTTTTTAAAAGATGTATAATCATAAATATCAACATAGAAATTCTTCATATTGTTATCTATTTAACGTTGTTAATATTTTTATAAATTTACGTCTTGGAGGTTCGGATTCTTTTTTAATAGGTACATTTGATCCATTATCACGATGAGATTTTAAATATTCCAACTCCAACTGCAATTCTTTATTTTCAGCACTTAATCTTAGAATACGTTCACGATTTTCCGCTTCCTGTTCTTCCAATTGTTTTAATCGGTCTAAATCACTGAATTTTTGAATAAGGCTTCCAACTGAAACACCATATGTCGAACTGAATCCTTCTGATGTGACACTACCCCTTCTATCCATTACTATTTGCTGTACAATTTCACTGATCATATGATGATAATGTACCCTATTTTTAAACAATAATATTGCAATAAATATATGTGCATAAAATAAATAAATAAGTATTATTATTATTTCATTTCATCTTTATGCTTATATTTATTAGTTTATTTTTTTAATTATATGAATCATCTTACTTGACGTCAGGATCTCCTTTTATTAATAACATACTTCTAAGAGTTGATACTAAATAATCTACAGCTTGAGGTGATTCTGCCAAACTATCCAATACAAGTTCAAATAATTCATTGGGCTGCGATATTTCGGAATACATTGAGAGCTCGTCACCAAAGGTTTCTTCTAAATCATTTTCTGCAGCATTTTTATAACTTTCAATTTGAATATTTAATAAATGATAATCCAATGCTTCAAGTTTAGGAAGGATACGAGCTATTCCAGAGGCATTAAGTAGATTTCTTAAATGAATACGTTCAGTCACCTCAGCTGGTACATTGGTTAAAACATTTACTAACATCATATTGGATAACTAAAAGCATGTATATATATAAATAGCATTAATCATTGGTACATATAAATAACAGTGGTATTAATGAAAAAATAACTTACAGCATATTCCATAATATGATTATCGGGAGCGTTGTAGACACCAATCCTCTTAATATCATCAGAAGCACCTACTAAAGAACCCATACGACCTCTCCCATCAACAGTTTGTTCTAAATCTTTTAACCAGGCATCAAATATACCAAGATTTTCGCGATGTTGTTGTAAAAGTTCAAACCCTTTCATAACATGAGAATGACCAACTGGAACTTCGCAGTGACATAAGAAGAAGAGCATATCACAAGTTAACTTTCTTGTTTGCCAATGAGGACATACCAAGGAAAAGACTAATGTATGAACATAATGTGGATGTGCAATTGTTTCACGGATACCCCACTATATTAATATAATATAAATATAAAAGTATATATTTATAAAATAAAACAATAATTGAATTTATTTATATTATATCATTTCATTTCATTTTTTTTTTTTAAAAAAAAAAAAAGATAAAAGAATACTTACTCTCGTGTTTAAAAGTACTTTCATGCATTTAATCATTTCAATTTCTAAATCCAGATATCTATCCTTTCTGTCAAAATAAAAAAATAAAAAAATAACAATAATATTTAATGCCCATTCCTGATTTTCTCTCTCTCTCTCTCTCTCTATATATATATATATATATATTACCTATCAGGTTTACGATTTACAAGAGCCAATCCATTGATTAAAACATGGAACCCTTTTAAATTAATAAACTTTATAATCCAACTATAATTGTAAAAATTAAATAAATAAATAAAACAATACATCAATTAAAACTGGATATATAACTATATAAACTGTCATCTCATTACTATTAATGTCTCCATATACACTTACTCTATTGGTCTTGTTCTTAAACTAACTTCCAAATTTGACGCAATATGGGGAGTTACAGCTCTTAAATCAGCTTCCATAAATTTACGTATAAAGAATTCCGGTGTATTTTTATCAGTAGAAAGTGTATTAAAATCAGTTGAAGTAGAAGTTGATACGGATATGATGGAAGCTGCATCATTAGTAGCAGGCCGAGGATGATGAAGATAGGATTGACGTTGAGAGTGTTTTTCTACAGCACGAGATCCTGCATCCACTGTTGCTGTCCACATTTCACCAGCTTTTTCAGCTAAAATATTGATTAAAGGAGCCGGCTCTTCTGCTTCATAGGATGAGGTTGTACCTGATGCTAATTTTTCTGCTTGTTGATCTTGTTTAATCATTAACCATTTCTTTGTTGTGTCCCATGCTAACATACTTTCACGCACCCTTTCATCACGTATCCCACGACGTGCCTAAATAATCATATGAAGAATAATAAAGAATAGTAATATTAATAATAAATAAATAAACAAATATACAAGTATATCAGTTTATTTCTTTTTTTTTTTTTTCTTCTTGTTTTTTTTTTAAAAATTTATTCAAATGTCTTGCTTGTTTTATTTATTTATCTTACCAACATTTGTTCAAACATTTCATTCACTTTTTCATCGGAAGGCATATCATCGGTTCCATATTGCTCTGCTGTACCACGCCCAGGTAAACTTCTTCTTCCATCCAAAGATTGTCTTGGACCTATATATATTATTCATAGATAAAGTTATTAAATAAAGAAAGAAAGAGAGAGAAAAAAATAAGAAAAAATAATATATACAAATCTAAACTATTTTTCGACTCTTTTTTTGTATATATATATATATATAATAAAAAAATCTTACTGGAAAGGCTCGATCGATTAGATGAATTAGAAGGTGGTGAATACGTAGATTTTTGTTTCCGCCTTCCAAAACTTCCAAAGAAATCAGACATTAGTATAAATCTGTTTGTGAAGTAAAAAGAAGAATTGATACAATTAAATTTTTAAAAGAAGTGCAAAAAAAAAAAAAAAAAAAAAAGCTCAAGAGGGAGAAAAAAAGAAAAAAGCTAATTTTATCTTTTGGGCTTACACTTTTTAAAAAATTTAAACCCCGTGGTTTTTTTTATTTACCCAAACAAAAAAATATAGCGAAGGCATTGTTAGGACGAATGAACCTGAGTTATACCTATTTAGGTGAAAAATGGAAACTATTAAGCAGCTATACTATTTAATCAAGATAAGACCCTAAGTACTAATTAGATAAAAAAAATTAAAAATAAAAAAAAAGATTAAAATAGTAAAATGGATTTAAACATAAGAAATAACTCAAAACAATAATTACTATGAAACACCACCGTCTATTTTTCATGAATTTCATATTTATTATACAGCACATATATACATATTTTAAATAAAGCAAAAACAATACCAAATGTGTAACCTTTTTTAGAATAAATAATATATAAATTCTATATATATCTTAGCAACAATGGATAAATAATCATTAAATAAAAAGTAACGATACATAATAATAAAAAAAATAATAAATAACCTTGTATTTATATTTTAATTTAATTACTGGCATAATAGTTTAACTATTAACTTTATTTTATGTTCCTTAGAATATAATCAATTCCTGGGATGATTTTTTTTTTTTTTTTTTAAAAAAAAAAAGCTTTTAATTCGTGAGTCTTTTTATTTTTAAAAGAACAAAAAAAGTAGCTCAATCGAGAACAACGAAATAGGCCAATAAAAATTGATGAATTTTCACTAACTGACCCAAACGCTGTTTCACAAAAAAAATTAAAATGGGTAGTACATTATTAAAACTTTATTTTTTGAATTGAACAATTAAAATAAATTTATTATTTCAATTATTTTATTTTATTTTTTCTTGCTCTCTTTCACTTTTTTTTCTTTCCTTTTTATATATATATATATTTACTATATCCTTTCCTTTCTTTAATTTTTACCTCTCATTTTTTTTTTTTTTCCTTTTTCCTTTTTTTAAAATATATCATTATGGGACGTAAAGCACAACGAGCAAGTCGACTGTTCGGTGGTTGGAAAAGAGAGATCGTACCTGACCATAAGTTCGACTTTATTGATCTCACTGAATTTCGATCACACAACTGTTTAAATCACATTCGTTATTTTATTATGTATATTGCTATTATTTTATCTATTGCGACATACTGTGCTGATATATGGTCTGCTATTATTTTATTAGTTTATGATGTAAGATTATTACTAATACTGCTATTGTCATTATTTATAAAAGCTGAACGAAAAAAAAAAAAAAAAACTAATCAATTATATTATTATTATTATTATCGTTATAGCAATGGTCATTATCAGTACCACCAAAAATCCCTATGTATATTAGTAAATGGATTTATGTTGGTTGTATAGCTTTATCATTTATTTTTTTAGCTTGGGATATTAGAAAAGCAAGAATAGCTATGGCTTCTCGTGATATATCTTATGCTGTTACCAATAACATTGTATATAGATATATGTCAGTAAAATCATACAATGCTTTTTGTTTATTTATAAAAATTCAAAAATCGAGAAAGTTTAGCGATACTGTAGCTTTTTATGTTTATTTTACTCTTAAAGGTAATAAGAAAAAGAAAAGAAAAATGTATTTTATCAGTTCTAATATATAATTAAAAATCCGCTGTTTTAATTATTAAAAAAAAATTAGGTTGGAAAAATCTCCTTTTCGCTCAAGGACCACGTCAAATTATTGCTGGTTTTACAGTAGCAGCTTTATTTCAATCAGCCTGGACAGATCATGGTACTTTTTATTCATTAATATATACTATTTCATAAACAAATTATTAATTGATATTCTTGTTCTATATTTTTAGGTAACTTTAAGTTTAATAGTGATTGGGATGTTTACGGAAAAGATTGGCAACAACGTATCGCTCTTTTACTTATGAGTTTCACTTGTCTCTATTGGATCTTTCGTATGTTAAATTTAATTTTGGCGCTTATATTATACATTCCAGTGTTCTGTCAAATCAAAGGTAATCTTAAGGAATACTGCTGTCATAAAATCGATAAACGCATTACAGAAATTCTTGAAAAACAACGACGTAAGCGACTTCGAGAACAAGAAAAAAAATCCAACCAACAATATCAACATGGAAAAAAGAAGCACAATAACAATATTATGGAGGATACTATTGCAAAACCTACTTTACCTATTCTTGATGAAAGCACTGACCTTTATAGTGATAAACGACCTTTATATCAAGATTTTTATTATAACCATTCAACAGAAATGATGGCATATCCTATGAGTGAGCCTGCAACACCTTATCAACATCATCAACAAGCTATGGCTTCTCCCTTACCACCCATGCCACAACGTGCTTATACACAGCCCCAACCACACAGACCATATATAGATGATCATACCCCTCCTCCTCCTCGGCCTTTGCCTACATCATCTCATTATGATGATTATTATGATGAAAAATCGTATGTTAGTGATCAATCCTCTCAATATCATCCATCATCATCAGCATCGCCATATATGACTCCACAATATACGTCTACTCAATACTCTTCACCAGCTACTCAACATACTTCTCCTTATATTGATCATCAGCAACCATATTCATATGCAGGAGCTGGATCTGCTGCTAGACAACAACATCATCAACAACAATATCATCATCAATATACTTCTTAAATCATCATAGTATATTATATTTTAAAATATATTATTATTATTATTATTAATATTATTATTATTATTATTATTATTATATTATTATTATTATTATTATATTGTCACTATTATATTATTATTATTATTATTATTATTATTATTATTTTGTATTATTATTTATTTTTTTATTACTACTATGTGGTATGTACGTGTTTATACTTTAATTATATAAAATTCTGGGCAAACATTTTAAAATGATATATCCTTTTTATTTTTTTTAAAAAAAATATTTTTATTAATATAATCATAGAAAATCATCTTTTTTTATTTTATTTCACTATTTATTTCACTTTTTTTATTTTGTTATTTATATATTATATTTTTAAGATTGTAATTTTTAAAATATTATCATATATTCATGAAACACAAATATTTACACTTTAATAAAAATAGTTAATTTGAACCCAAAATAAAAAAAATAAAATGACATAAAAAATTTTATTTTCTAAATATCTTAAAGTATTCTCTATACAACTCTTATTTCTATTATTATTATGACTATAATAACTAATTTATTTTTTAATCAGAAATTGATTCTTGTTCTTGTTGTAATAAATCCATATGATCTGATGATGGATTAAAGTGATGTAATAACGCTAAAATATCGGGAAAAACAATGCTGTCTATTTGTTTTGCCCAAAGGAAATCCAAGTGTTCCCATTTCTTTATTGATTTAACATATGCTAAAGGTTGAGGTAAATCGGCTGATAATTCTTCAATGCTGACAAGGGAATCTGACTTTCCATAAAAAAGAGCTATAGGTGTTGTTATCTGCTTTGTTGGAAATTTAGGTGGAACATGATCAGTTACAACGGATGATCTTTTAAAAGGTAATCGGCTTGGCATTTCATCAAACATTTGAAATTGCCCTGTACGAATAATTTGAAACCAATGCTGTAATAGAAAAATAAAAAAAGGAAAAAATGTTTTATAAAAAAAATAGAATCACATAAAATATTAATACTAATTCCAACAAATATTTATATATCTATATATATCACTTACTACTAAAGACTTGACACTTGTTGAGCTATATAAATGTTGATAACTAACAAGTTTTTGTTCTGGGGTCATATTACGTCCTTGCCAGCCAAATAAAAATCGAACGCAGGAGTCAATAATACGAACAAAAATAGGAGGGCTTACAATACGTTGCCAAAACATAGCTAAACCCAAAGGCACTCTACGTCCAAAGATAAGATACACGACGGCAGGTGCTGCTTTAACAAAGGCATCAATTAATGGGTGATTTAAACCCTCGGGTGTAGTTGCTGGAGCAAGTGCAATGAATAGATTGATTTGTTCATTTAATTTCTTATTGATGGAGAGAGATGAAAACCCCTGTGCTGTACCTTGAGAAAATCCGATATAAGTGAGGTCTTTTTGACCTGTTGTTTGTAATATGTACTTTTTTAATTATTTATATTTTTTTTTTAAAAAAAAGAAATGTATATATAAATAAATTAACTTTTTTACTATTATTTTTTTTTATTATTTTCTATATATGTATATTCTTTTTATTGTAAAAATAGAAAATAATATTTGAAAACGAAATATAATAAAAGGGGAAGGGAAAGAAAAAATATTGAGTTTTAAAATTTTAACATTTTATACTTTT
>MU612192.1:0-27183 GCA_025201675.1 Cunninghamella echinulata
AAACCATATGTCAAAAAAAAAAAAAAAACTTTAATCCAAAACCAAAGCCATCAAGTTTTCTTTTTTTTAAAAGTACATTTATTTATTTTAAATAAAAGTGGAATAAATGATAAATAGATGGATAGATAACTATGATTATTAATTATGATTATTATTTTTATTATTATTATATATGTTTTTCAGTTGATATAATTTGAGCACTTGAGGGAAGATGATGATGATGTTGAGGTTCTATGAGAATAGGTTGATGACCTGATCCTGTTGGTGAAGGAGAAGCTTGATGTCTTGACATGGCATTAGTCGTAATAGTTAAATTAGTAGTAGAAGAAGAAGTCGAAGATGATGGGAGGTGATGGTGACCATAAGAGGAGGAAGATGTTGGTGATTGTAAAGCCGTTACGTTGGCTGCTTGAGTAGCTGCTTGATTCACTGCTGCTGCTAAACTAGATGTACTACTATTTGTTGAATGATTCATAACTGATGATGATGATGATGCTGTAGTATTATTATTATTATTATTTCCTCCATTTCCTTTTGCTGTTGTACGTAATGAATCTTGTCTTGGTGGTGCAACATTCTTTAAATTATTATTACTTCCTCCTCCTCGCATTAAAGATCCTTCATCTGTTGCTGTTAAAGGTGATCGTATGCTACTTTCATCCATAATTTTTTCACTTTCATCCGTTAATTCAAATCGAGGTGTATCGGTATTAATAGTTAGCTTGTTGATGGGAACATCTGGTATACTAGTTGTATAAGAAGAATAAGGTGATGGTGATGCTGTTTCTTGTTCATATTTAGATTGTGATAAATAAGGTTGATACGTTTGTGTATGACTTGGAAGTGGCGGTTGTCGTGGCGTTGATGATGGCGGTGTTTGATGATACTGTTGATGGTATGAATATGCATTCTCTACGACACCTTGATTATAATGTTGTTGTGGTTGTGGCTGTTGATATTGAATGTTATTATTATTATTATATTGTTGATTTAATGGTGTAGGATGGTTTAATGAGGGAGAAGGTCTTAAAGAACCTGATCTGGATAGAGCTGCTAAAGAGGCTGACCGTGCTCCGGTAGGTGTAGGTGGCTCATTTGCAATAACTGGTGGTGGCCCCATGGGTGCTGTGAGTAATAAACTACCTCCACTATTGTTTTGATACTCTTGTGTATTAATAGGCGGCTGAGGTCCTGTTGCTCCACGAGATTGAATTTCGGCTTGTTGAAAGAGTGCTTCATAATAGGTTACTAAATCTTCAAAGACAGTATCTGCATGCCATTCTCCAGGGTTTTCTGCTTGATTAAAATCATGAAAGATAGCTGGTGTAAAAATAACACTAAGATTTTGCAAGTTCATTTTATTTACTGTGCTGTTTGCATTTACACTATATAAAAACATAAATAGAAATTAAAGAGAATAAAAATATAGTTAAAATGATTAATAAATATTTACTACCCTATTGTGTATATATATATATATATATAAATATTATATTCATTCATTATCTTTTTATTTATTTATCCACTTACTTTGATAAATGACGAATAACAACATAAAGGGTATCTCTATGAGATTTTGGTAATCCGGATAATATGGTTTGTAAAAATAATAATTGACGTTGTTTATCTTTGAGTTCTATTTATATATGTTAGATATAATTTTTTTTTTATAAAAAAAGAAAAAAATGAGTGAGAAAATTATAAGCTATAAACACACACTTATACACATATATATATCACCTATCTCAATCATCTTTATTATTATCATTATTTTTATTTAAAACTTACCAGAATATTGTACTCTTTTTTGCATATCAATTTTTAATAAAGGTTCTTCCAATTCCCTTAAATAAATTTTCAGCACGGTAGCGATAGTAAATACGTCATATTTTTTATCGATAATCATATCTTCATTTTCTTCAAAGGCATGTTTTAAAGCTTCAATATTGCTTTGACGCCCTGATACACGATAGATGCCTTCCTTTTGTAATCCCATACTATCCACTGCTTCAATACATCTTGTTACTATTAATGGTACATTTCTATTGAATTCCATACTATACTCTTCTAATGAACCTCCAAAAAGAATATCTAATATAAAAATAAATCATTTAATAAATAAAACCATTTCCATATTCACTCCCCAAATAATTCCATATAATATATATATAAATCTCAAATCAATATACACACTTACATCTACATGTTCCCAAATAATAATTGGTATAGGGTAATGGTTCTGGTGATCTGAATGGTAACTTTTTATAATAATTATTGAATGAATTATAATCTGTTTTAGAATCAATATTTGTTGTATATTGTTGGCAAATTTCATTAGTCTATCCGATTAATAATAATAATAATTAAAAAAATAAGCATTTAATTTATTAGTTTTAAGAATATATATTTATTGTATTTATTATTATAATTAATATTTTTAACCAATATTTACTTTAAGTTCATTTGTCAAGACAGATCTTTCTTTTTCAAGAATACAATTAAGCGCAGAGAAGGTTACTTCAGCTTTATCCAGAATGGCAACTTCAAGATGCTAAAAATATAGTTCAGATACAAGAAGAATATAGGATTACTTAATATATATATATAAATCTCTTCTTTTTATTTTTTATTCTTTTTATACCTTCATTGTTTGATGAGTAGCGATCACTTGTTCTTTTCTTAACCTTTCCAAAGTGCGTATTCCTTTTCTATATTCTTGATCTGATTCAGTAATTTCTTTTTTAAATTTAGCAAAACGAGCATTTTGCTTAGAAACATCAGGTACCGCAGCCGATTGAGTCACGTTAGCAAATTGAGTACGTACTTGTGCCATAGATGCCATGAAATTAGCCATTCCTTTTTTATAAGCACTACTATCTTGTTGTGAGTTAATAGAGGATGCATCACCGTCAAGACTATCTGATGATAACCTTTTTACATCTTCAAATGTTTTGTGCTGTTGCCCTGAATAAATAGGTGGATAATGTGGGTCATTCATATAATGTTGATCGTCAAAAACATGATACTGACGCTGTTGTTGATGCTGTTGATGCTGTTGCTGTTGCTGTTGCTGCTGTTGTTGCAATTGTTGTTGATGCTGAAGTTCTTCAAACTGTTGTTGGGCTGTTTCATAATCAGTACATTTTTTATTATATGCTTTTTTGAGCTAGATTTTAATATAAAAAAAGGGGAAAAATTAATATCTGACTTTTTATTTTATTTAATAATATAAAACAATAAAAAAAAAGGGTTCAATTACCTTTACTAGCTCAGTTGTTCGAAAAGTAGAATAGTTTGTATTTTTATCACCTTGATGTGTTTTTACTAACCTTCTTCTTTGTTCTTGGCGTTCTTTTATATGGTTCAATTTGTCCACTTCAGTTTTTAAACTATGAATAAGTTCTTTTCTTTGTTGAATAATTTTATCAATGCTTTGTTCATAATAATAAGTGGCCATTAAAAATGAAGGCTGTTTTTCACCAAATAAAGGAGTACTTTCAGTTGTTTTGGTTAACTTTGATAATGAGGCAACATATGCTTCTTCTGCTGCTATCCTATATTCGTATAAATAGAGTATATAGATGATTATATATATATATATATATATATATATATGAATTATAATAATGGTTTAATAAGAACATTAATATTATTAAAGTAAATAAAAAAAGTTATTTTTAAAATATAAATTTGTATAAAAATAGATACTATTACTCTTTTTATACAATCTTTTTTTTTTATACCGTGATAAACCGTTCAAAATCATTGATATTCCATTTAAATACTTTTTTTACAAAATCCAGATGCGAATCAATATTAACTATCTATTATTATTTTTTATACATATTGAGAATTAATTATACATATACATATATATATATATATATTTGATAAAAATAAGGTTCTTATTCTTTTTTTATATCTAAAATATGTATATATCCCATTTTAACTTACTACATCGTCTTGTGACAGAGAAACACTTCGGCCTCTCGTTCGATTCATAATAACAATTACTATAAAAATACAATACTATATTATTATAAAGTGATTATAGAAATGACTATTTAATATAATATCTATAATGAAGTTAAATTTATGATGAAAAAATAATAATGATAAAAAGGGAAAGAGAGAGAGAAAAAAAAGGTGAAGGTGAAATTAAAAAAAAAGGGAAAAAGGCGCATTTGAAATTTTAAAACCCGCCATTTTTTTTTTCTTTTATATATATATAATTAAAATAAAAAAATAACTACACTATAAAAAGCAATTAATACACCAACTTTTTACTCTTTTTATATATTTTATTTCACCTATCAAAAATCCATTATATATAACTCTATTATTTTTTTTGAATACAGATGATAGACAAAAGTATATTCTATATCTATTATTGATCACAATCGATATTGTTATCATTATTATTATTTTTACTTGATATATAAAATGGATATCTTTTACGCATTGTAAACTTTTGTCTATTAAAACTGATTTATCTCTATTTTTTTATTTTTATTTTTAATTAAATTGCACCAATTTTAACCTACAATTAACCTTTTTTGAAATTAATATTTATTTACAGATAAAACTCTTTTATTTATTATTTATATAAATAAATAAGCAGATGGCAATAACAAATATAATTTTTTTTACGTATATAATAAGAATAACCAATTTTCAGGAACGGAATTTTTGAAATATCGGATATAATATAATATATACTTCGGTTTTCTCTTTATACTGTCAATGGTATTTTTTGATTTATTTTCGGTAAATATTATAAAGCGGTGTGTATATGATATCTTTTTTTTATGTAAATATTTATATATATATATATATATATATATATATATATATACTTTTTTGAAAAAAACACGAACTTAAAAGGAAATAGATCTTGATGCCGCTTTAAAAAAATCTTTCTTAATTTATTCATTTATTTTCTTGACGATTGTCTTTTTCTTGTATCGAAAAACTAATAAATAAAATGTAGTGATCAAGCTTTGAATCACCTTATTCATCTCTGACGATGGTGACAAAAAAGGAAATATGTAAAATATACACTGACATCAGGTGGTAAAGTATGACCACTCTGAATAATATTGTCAATTTCTTTAGTTTAGAACTGATATCCAAAAACAAACAAATATATTACTTTATGGGTGATCTTTCTTTCTTCTCTCTCCTTTACTATACATCTTTTTCATAGCTTTATATAAATATATAAAAATAATAATATTCATCATATATAAAAGGTATAAACTATACAAAGTTAAAATGATAATTGTTGTATTAAAAACTTTTTTCTTCAAGAAAAAAAAAAAAAGCGGGGTAAAAAAATTTTTAGATTCAACAAATGAAATTTTTTTTTGCACTATGGACTGTTAAATTTCTATGAAAAGCCTTTTTTTTTTTTTTAAACTTTTTTTTTTTTTTTTCATTTTTTTTTTTTTTTTTTTTTTTTTTTTTTTTTTTTTCATTTTTGTTTTTTTTTTTTATATTCCCTTTCAACTTCTTCCTTGCCTTTTTTTTTTCTTCTTTTCTTTTCCTTTAAACTCATTTACATTCTCCAAGTGCACCATTTATTTTGACATTCTTTTTTGTCGAAAGTGTACTGAAAAAAAGGTCTTTTTTTTCATTTATACAAGTCATATTTACACGCTTTGATTTTTTTGTATTATATTTATTTCTATACTCTAATCATTCCATTTTTTAAAAAAACTCTGATCTTCATATAAACAAGAAACAATGGGCGGGTAAATTTCTTGAATATATATATATATATATATATTGCCTTATTTTTTAAAAAAGGGAATGATTATATGATTCTAATATTACTTTATTTCTTCTACTTGTCTTTCTATCTTTTTTTACCCTATAAAAAAAATCCCAATAGAATAACTGTTGCACCTCAAATAGCAAAAAATAACAATGATTCCTTTTTAAATTTTAATACTGATCCAACACAACTTAATAGTACTCCTACTATGGATGAATTATTACAATCGGCTCATAACTGGCCAGTGGAAGACTTGACTAATGAAGTACAAGATTTATTATTAAGGTAATAATATATTTATATATATATATATGTATATGAAAAAAAAATCTTTTCCTATAAGTCACAGTTTACGTTTTTATTATATACAACTTTTTGATATATGATAATTAATACTAATTTTTTCTTCCTTTTTCTTTTTTACTCTTACATAAAATAGAGAATCCATGTCTTGGTTACCTTGGGTTGATACAAATGATACTACACTTAGTAATAAAAATAATGATCCTTTGGAAGGCTTGGATCCACAAATATTAGCTCAATCATTACAATTAGACGGTTTATTTGGTCAAGAAATCAATTTTGAACAATTAGATGAAGTTGCACAATCTGCTTTATTATATGATGAATTAACATATGGTAAATATATATATATTATTGAATTTTATTTTAAAAAAGAATGGATTAATAATATTTACTCTTATTATTTTTCTTTATAATTTATATATAGAACCTTCAACTGATAATTCTCCTTTATCAACACCAAGTATAGTTCAAGAAGAAGCTTTTGAAGAAGTGATTCCACAAAATGATAATGTATTATTACCATCAACACAGCTGGACATCTCTAATGAACAAGTCGTTAGTGAAAATGATGATGATGATGATGAATTAAGCGGATCTTCTTCTGATGAAGATGAAGAAGATGTTCAAGCTGCTGATTCCTCTGATGATGATGATGATTCTGATGATGAAGGAAATGGTGTTGTAGATGTAAGAACAACCAGCTATATGTATTTACCTAAACGACAAATTGAAGAAGCCTTATTAGAAAAAATTACTCATCGATTACATGCTGATAAATTACCGGGCATCCTTTCCATTGTCTCTGCTTCCAATGATGGTGATCAACGCGAAGAAGAAGTTGAAATTGATCTTTCTTCTTTGGTTCGTGAACAATTGGTCCGTGTCATGTTATATGTGGATGCTTGTATTGATGAACAACAGGGTGGTCCTTCAGTTAAGATTGCTAATTATATTGTCAAAGATCCAAAGGCTTCATCCGCGTTAAAAAAGGATGTTCGCCACGATGATGAAGATGAAGATGACGAAAAAGATACTTTTGTAGAAGTCAATAGTAATAATAGTAATCAAGTTGGACAAAAAAGAAAAAGAAAGAGTAATAATAAACCAGCAACCCCTATTGATGGTCCTATCTCTATGGCTGCTTTAACAAAAAGAACCCGTACTACCAAAAAGCAACCTCCTTCAAGTAAACATCATCAACCTGAACAAAACAATAATAATAGTGTAAACTCAAAACGTCGAAGAAGAATAAGAAAAAGACAACAAGATACATCCGTTTCATCATCTATTCATGTTAAACAAGACCCTCTTAGTATAGCCTCTACTCGTCCTAAACGTAGAGCAGCTTTACACAAACGTAGAATGTTGGAAGAAACTTTATTAATGCCTTCTGATGATGAAAATGATGATACAGTAATAACAACAACCACAACTACATTGGCACAAACAACAGCAGCAGTGGATCATGAAGTATTAATTGTTTATAGTGATGAGCAAATGGATTTTGGTGTAGTTGAAAATCAAACCATTGTACACCAACCTTCGACTACCACTTCTCCCACGACTGAATCTTTTGTATCACAACCCATCATAATGAATAATAACGATGACGAAGATGATGAAGATGAAGAAATTGATATTATGTAAATTATTTCTCTCTTTATTATATTCATTATATTCATTTTTTGTTATTATTTATTTGCATTATATATATATATACATACATTCATTATTTTTTAATCCTTCATGTCATATTTTCATAACATCATTTTATACTCAATTTCATTTTTATATTAATTATAATTTTTTTTATTTTTGATATATTTTTCTTTGTCTATATATATATTTATATATATATATATGACCTTTTTCTTTTTTTATTATTAAAAAAAAATCATATCCATTTTTTATATATATATATATATATATATATATATATATATTATACTTTTTTGATTTTATTTAACTATTCTTATTATTCTAATTTATCCTATTCACAATAAATAACAGAAATTGTTACATTTTTATGTGTCATGTAAACCTTTTTATACATTAGCCAATTATCTTAAACATCGAACTTACGGAATCCTTACATCAAAGAAAAAAAAGGTTTGAACTCCGGATTTCTTATATTTTTTTTTAGAAAAAGCATTTTTTTCATTTCTCTTTCACTTTTCTTTTTTTTTTTATTCTAAAAAATACAATTTATTATTCTTATTTAATAATAATACAAATATGACTATTGAAAAAGAATTACGGTTTATTTCAAGACGTTCTGCTGTATATGGTGTTCATGCTATGGTATCAAGCACGTAAGCGAAAGAGATCTTTTATATACCTTTATAATATCAATCTAGTTGAATTAGCTTTTTACTTCTTTTTTTAATATCTATGTACATAGTCAACCTTTAGCTACTCAAGCTGGTATTGAAGTATTAAAAAAAGGTGGAAACGCTGCTGTAAGTATTAATATCGTTATCTTTCAATAAAATATATAAATATGTAAATAAATAAAATAAAATAAGGAACAAAGGATTCACTTTAAATAACAATAATGTTGTTCCTGAAAGGATGCTGCCGTGGCTGTTGGTAAGTTGTTGAATAGGATATTTATTATCATAATTTATTTAAAAAATAATTCATATTTTATTATCTTGGACTGATTAACATTCTTATATTATATTATATGGTGTATATATATAAATATATTTAATAGCTGCTGCACTTGGTGTTACTGGTAATTATCATATTTCGTTGCATAAATAAAAATAAAACATGAATGATGAATGTTTCAGATTAAAAATATATTTTATGCTATTATGTATTTTTTTCCTATTATCTTTTTTTTTTTAAAAAAAAATAATTAATAGAGCCCTCATCTACAGGTATTGGTGGTGATGCATTCTGTTTATTTTATGATGCTAAAGAAAAAACTGTCAAAGGGTTGAATGGTTCCGGAAGGTATTCTTTTTAAGACTATATATATGTATATATAAGTATATTGAATTAATAATATGAATTATATTTTTTTTTCTTTTTTCTAATTAATCATAGAACACCAGCTGGATTAACACTTGATATAGTAAGAGAATCTGGAGTTGAAGGTCAAGGTTTACCACCTCGTAGTATTCATGCCGTTACTGTACCTGGTGCTGCTGCTTCTTGGGTAGATACTGTTGAGTGGTTTGGTTCTGGCAAACTTGATTTGGCTACTATTCTTCAACCAGCCATTGATTTAGCAGAAAACGGGTAATATATATATATATATATATATTAATGTATATAGATTTATAGATTTAATTATTTATATATTAAACTTTTATTATATTTCTATATTTTATAGTTTTCCCGTAGCCGAAGTTGCCGCTCATTCTGTAATACTTTTTTTTTTTTAAAAAAAAATAAATAGATAAGAAAAAGGACAATAGTAATATGTTTATTAATATTTTTACTTTTTTACTTGATATTTTTTGAAACGAATTATAATAATACCTTTTTACTAGTGGAAAGTTCAAGAAAAGAGCTTAATCGAAACTAATCCTGGGAAAAAAGTGGAATATTTATTTGATGGTGAACGTGCTCCCGAAGAAGGCGAAATTATGTCATTACCCACACTTGCCAAGTAAGATTAATATTCAATAAATAAATATTTATAATATTATTCATACTAACAACGACAGTATATATATATTAATATAATTATTATAGGGCTTATAAAACATTAGCAAAAGAAGGAAAGGTTGGATTTTATCAAGGAGAAATTGGTCAAGCCATTGTAGAAGAAATACAACAGCGTGGCGGTGTGATGACCTTGGAGGATTTAGCAGCTCATTCGAGTCAAAAAGTAGAGCCTATTTCCATTGATTATCATGATTATACTGTATGGGAAATTCCTCCAAATGGACAAGGCATTACAGCATTAATGGCTTTAGGAATCATTGAAGCCTTGGAAAAGAATGGATCTATTGATTTTAAACATTTGGAACATAATTCTTCGGAATACCTTCATGTGGTGATTGAAGCTTTACGTCTTGCTTTTGCTGATACTCGTTATTATGTTGGTGATCCAGATGTTATTCATGTACCTACGGAAAAATTATTAAGCAAAGTAAATAATAATAATGATTATATTGATGTTATATATATTTATTTAATTAAAATTTATTCATTATTATCTTTTTATTTTTATGCTTTATTTTTATCTTTATAAGGACTATTTAAATGAAAGGGCAAAATTAATTCATTTGGATCATCGTAATAGTAATATTCAAAAGGGATATCCTGAAACAATGGGTAATACTGTATATTTCTCTATAGTGGATGAAGAAGGAAATGCTTGTAGTTTTATTGTAAGTTGATAAAATGGTACATGTACATATATATTAAAGATAAATAGAGTAAAAAATGTTTTATGTTTAAAATTGATCTCTTTTTCTCTTCTTTCTTTTAAATAATATTTATGTTTAGAACTCTACTTTTATGGGTTTTGGGGTAAATAGTAACATCAACAAAAAACAAATAATACAAGGAATCGTATTAGTAGCGTTAGATTAATTCTTTTTTTTTTTTTTTTTTTTTACAAATTATATATATAGTCATGTATTATTCCTGAAAAATGCGGATTTCCTCTACATAATCGTGGTTGTAACTTTGTATTAATTGACAATCACCCTAATTGTATTGCTCCTAGTAAACGTCCATATCATACCATTATTCCTTCTATGATCACAAGAAAACAAGAAAATGGTCAACATGAATTAGAAGCCTGTTTTGGAGGTAATTTAATAATACCATTTATTTATGAAGCATTTTTATTATGATCAATATATTAATATTATTATACTTGTCCGCTTTTTTTATTTTTATTTTTATCCTATAAAACATACAAAATTGAACCAACCTATTAATAGTGATGGTATGTATCAATAAAAAGTGTAATGCTTTTTTTTTTAATTTTTATTTACTCTCTTTTTTTTAAAAAAATCTAGGGTGCTTTTATGCAACCACAAGGGCAAGTGCAGGTTATTTTGAATATGCTACGTTATTTAGAAAATCCACAACTCTCGTTAGATTTACCACGTTTATGTATTGCTCCTCCACCAGTTAAAGGGAATGTTAAAAAATCGGATGGCGGTGCTTATTCTTTCCAAGATGTCTCTCAATCCGTAGTTTATTTAGAAAGTGGTATTACAGACAAAGCTATTGAAGAATTGGAAGCTTTGGGCCATATTTGCTATCAATTGAATGGACATAGTAGATCAATGATGGGTCGTGGCCAAGTAATTCGTGTCAAAAAAGATGAACGAACTGGTAAACGTGTATTAATTGCAGGATCAGACCCACGTGGTGATGGATATTCATCAGGATGGTAAAAAACTAATCTCTCTACCTGTCAGAAATTACTATTTATTGTATAATTATTATTATTATTAATGTTCCAATTAATGCATTATTTAAATAATAAACATATATGTATAACCTTATTTTACAGAATCAAAAATATTTTTTCTATTTTTTTTTAAAAAAACCATTAAAATAAAATTCATATTTACAAAATCATTTCACTTAAAAAATGATCATTTTAATTCATATTTTTTTTTTTTCATCTACTACTCTATTTTTTTTAAACTTCATTAATAAAAAGGATTAAAGTTTATTTTTTTTTTCCCAAACAACATATAACAAAAAGAGAGAAAAATGATGATAATGACAAAAAAAAGAAGATAGTTGAATAATATAAAAAAAAACAGAGATGATGATGAGATCAAGACATTTATTTCTTCTTGTTAGCTTCTTCTTCAGCCTTATCACGAGCACGTTTTTCACGAGCACCAAGAGTACGAGCAGCAGAACGAGCATAACGGAGTTTCATGTAAGCATTAACCTTCTTTTCATCAGCAGTGATGGCACGAGCTTCAGGAGCATTAGATACTTGTTCAATGGGGAAAAGAGCACTCTTGAGTTGAACAGCAGAGGCGACTTCGGTAGCCTATTATTTTTTTTTAAAAAAAAACAATAATTAATGTCGTTTTCTATATCTATTTTTCCTTTCTTCACTTATTTCTAATAAAAAGTATCATATATTTTCTATTTATATAAATCACTTACTTCAGAGTCACCTTTCTTAGGATGACCAGCCTTACGAGGGAAGACAATAAGCTTAGCTTGATAAGCCTTCAAACGTTGGACATTAAGTTCAAGAGATTCTTGAGACTTGTTACGACGGCGATGATCAACAGCAATACCAACAGTACGAGCATACTTAGCAGTAAGACCGGCTTCCTATTTAAAGTAAAGAATAATAAAAATTATGATTATTTTAAAAAATAAAATAAAAAATTAATCATTACATATCAAAAAATTATGACTATTTTAAATAATTGTATATATGTATATAGAAAAAAAAATACCTTGAGTTCTTCAAGAGTGAAACCACGACCAGATCTTAACTTCATGTTATAACGAAGAGTAGGGCAACGAACAGCAGGACGAAGGAGACCATCAACGGGACGAGGAGCAACGGTAGTAGCTTTTTGAACACGCGCAATTCTACGAGACTTCTTGCGACCGGCTTGGTCAAACCAGGTCTTGACACGGCGTTGCCATTGCTTACGGAAATGTTGGTTAGGCAACTGATTGTTGTGTTTCAATACCATTTTCTATAAGGTGAGTTTTTTTATAAAAAGTAAAGCGAAAGGAAAAAATCAGGTCAGAGAGAGCTACTTTATTTCTTTTATATATAAATATTCTTTTTTTTTTTCTTTCAACAGTCTTGTTCATTTCTTTTAATAATATATATACATATATATTATAGTTATTATTATTATTTATATATAAAATCATTCATCCATTTCATTCAATAACACTACACATAAATTCTTCTGTCCAAAAATAAATCGAGATTGTTGTATTAAAAAAAAACGTATATAATCCATCCATCCTTCAAAAAATATTTGTATCAAAAAGGATTTCGTATCCATAGATTTTTATGTATAGTGATTGATGTGTGTTGTTTGACGATGATGATGATATATATACATATTGATGATGCTATATTATTTTATACGTACTTAAATGTCCTACGAAGGGAAAAAAAGAGGCCGTTCTATAAATTACTTAAAGAAAGATTATAACCTATTTTTTTTCTTGAGCGAAAAAATAAACTCCGCTTCCGCACCGGATGCATTGGACTTAAGTTACTTTATAAATTAAATAAAATAGCTTTTATTGTCTGAAAATATTCAAATTCCGTCGTCCGGGATTTTTTTAAATTTTTTGTGCTTTTATATCTGTCACTTTACTTTTTATTATTTTTCATTAGTTTTTTATTTTATTTCTTTACGTATTTTTATGTTCAAATTCATGTAATTTATTACTAAAAATGTATGAATTAACTAGAGAAAAATATAATAAATATTTTATATTTCAATAAAAATTGTGTTTCTGATAGTTTACAAAGTAAAATAAAATAAAAAGACGGAACCCTCTAATAAAGTATTAACAATATTTTGCACCTAATACTTTACTAAATGATGTAAAAGAAGAAGCAGAGGATTTGGGTTGTTCAAGTGGTATATGCTCTGTAATCTATCTCTGAAATAATAGTGTAAGATTAATGGAAGGCAATGGTAATATAGTGGATATACTAATCGATTATATAATTAAACATGCTAATTGATAATACATTCATTTACTAATTACTAGCCAATTTTTTAATTTCTTATCTTCATTAAATAGATGGAACACTGATATCCACTAGTAATAAAGCAATTTAACAGATTTTTAACACATATTATATCCATGTTATACCTGAATGGGGAAATTATATTGCTAATGAAGAATCATTTGTTAAAAATTCATATAAAAATAAAAAAATGGAGCCGGCATTCAACAACAAAAAACGACAAACAACAAAAAATCACCAACAATGAAGTTATTAGCAGAGAAATAATATTAGTTTCTTAACAAGAAAAAATAACAATAAATAAATAACATTACAAAAAGTTGTAAACGTCTTGGTTAATATAAGACAAAACTACATCAATATTAATAAAAATGGCTCATAATGCAGTTTTCTTAGTTAATATCTTTGGAAAGGTAGCTTTTATTACATTATAACATAAGCATATTTACTCTTATATAACTGCATATTATAATATACTAATTTACTTATTATTGTATATACATTTATATAATTAATGTATTTATATAGATATTGATAACATTAAACCATCAAGCTTCTAAAAACTTTCAACAGAAAAATCAAAATTAATCGTACCTATTAAATTTAAACATTTGTTAAATGAAAAGTCCCAAAAATCTATGGAACAACAATACTTTATGTCTTTTTTATTATGTTGATATTTAAAAAAAAACTATAAGGAAAGTTTTGGAGTATACTCTCATAAAAGCATCACTACTATAAAACCAAACTTTATTGAGATCATAGATCTTCTTCTTAAACAACCCTCAACAAATTTAAAAAAAACAGTTACAACGGGAATATGATATCAAAACTTCTGGGTAGAAAATTTCTCATTTTATTAAAAATGAGTTTATCAAAGATATAAAGCTAGAAAAAAAAGATAGAAAATAAATAAAGACTAAAACTAGAGAAAAAATGAAAAAAGTAAATACATTATCATTATTATTTTTTGTTTCAGTGTACATAAAATTATAGATATTTGTGGTAACTTATATTTAAATTATATTTAATTACTTAGGATGAATTAATAACATGAAGCGATTATAAAAAAATGCACAAGATAAGCTATGAAAAGCAGATTAAAAAACATGAAAAATGGTTTAAAAATATTAAATATGAATCATACAAAAATTTCCAACAAGAAACGTATATAACTAATCATTATAAAGTAATGTTAAGGTCTGTTAATGAAATCTCGAATACAGCTGGTACAGTGACCACCAAAAATGATGATAATATATTCAATAGTACTAGTACTGACGATGAAGATGACAAGATTGATGACGAGCATAATGGTGATTGTAATAATAATACCAATGGCAATGTACTTTCAGATTAGCTATTAGGCTATCTTGTAAAATTATTAAAACGAGCATTATTTTATCGATTAAAAGACTAAAGTATTAATCAATTAAATTTTTATCAACACTTGTAAACATAAATTATCACATCAAACAAATCTAGTTTATTTTTAATATATTTAATATTATTACAATACTAACCGTTAATAAAATGAATTTTAAAAAATTGATACTCTAATTAAACCACTTAAAGAATACACTAAAGATTTACATCATCCAATTAAACCATTGAATAGAAAAATATGTTTTATTAGTGTAAATATCAATTACAGCAAATTTATAAAAAGATATGACACTATGAGCGATACTAATCAACAAAAATCACACATCGATATGTTAAAAGGCAATAAACCATCATTTATACTATCTAAAGAATCAGTTAACATTAGTAGACATAGTTTGATAAAAATTAGAAGAAATACTAAAAGGCTCCCCCGCTAATATTATAAAGATATAGCATTTGTTCAAACTGTAATCAATATAATTATGACTGATATATATGAAAATAATAACAATAAATCATTCAATATATCACTATCTAAAAATAACGACTGAAAAAGTATGTGACAAAATATTTATTGGTATTGGCCCTAGTTTCGATAGGGCTGTAAAGTTTACTAATTTAGCATTCAAAAATTTCGATTTTATTCTTTTGTTAATCAGCAAATATACACCACTAAAGGAAGCTGTAGAAGATAGGAAGGGTTAAGATACCATTAATGAAATTTTAAAATCAAAGCCTAAAAATATATATATTTACCAACATCGGAATATAGAACGACGAATTTATGTCATGTGCCATTAAAACAATACATTCACTAAAAAACAACAGGAAAAAGAAATTGGGTTCTTCGATATGTAAAAATCCAGACTGTTTAATTAAAAAAATGCTCGGCTGTTCTGTTGATAGAGATGGTAAAGCTTTTATCAATGTTATGATTAATGGATTAATCAAATTGATCACAGAAACTTATTACTCATTCATTTCTCGAAGGGAATCAACAATAACAGAAGCTAAAAAAAATATCGTTTTAAAAAAACTATATATTAACTTTTTTGACCATGGAGAACTTGACATAGATTGTCCACTCTTTACGACCAACATTTTGTGAAATCGGAGCACAAAAGTTTTAATTGCAATAACAGTTAAATAAGGTGGTGCCACTGGATTTTTATTTTATTTTACTTCTCTCTCCTTTTGGTTTTTATTTCTTTCGTTTTTATTATTATTTTTTAAAAGGGCATATATTATTATTTTTATGAAAATAATAAATAAATAATATATATGTATATTTTAACAACTCATATTATAACGAAGTTAGCATTATCTTTCTATAGATTTTTTTTAAACTCTACTTCCCAACAGACCAAATCTGACTACAGTGTATATGTATAAAGTTTTAGGTTTGGAAAGAAGCATGGAAACGTAAATTGGTTTTGAATAAAGTAGTAGTGATAACGGTAGTTCTTTTTTTTTTTAAAATATTACCTGATATATGAAAAACGAATTTTGATATCATTTCTACTTGTGTTTAAAGCTTCAGTGAAGTTTTTGCTTTTTCTTTGTTAAGTTAACTCTACTGTTAAATATGTAAACAAAATGAAAGGACAGTACTTCAGCGTTTATTCATATAAACAAACTGGCTTATTAACAAATCTCTGTATGTAGCATTTTTAATATATATATATATATATATATAAAAGTAAACTTAAATATTAGATGACAAAATAATTGTGATACTAAAAAGTGAGTGAACCATAGATGAAATGAATGGAAAAGAATATTTATAGCACACATAAAGGTAATCCATGAATAAATGATAATATAATATTAGAATACAATAAGTAAAAGAAAAACAATAGGATTCATATTATTATCTATACTCTTTTTTATATATATATGTATGTATATATGTATATTATAACGAGAAAAAAAATTTTCAATTTAGAACAATAAATAGGTATATATACAGTACAGTGAATGATTATATATGTAAAAAACGAACTATTTTATTTATTTCAGCGTCAGGTTATATAATTTTGTATTTAAGTTAAACAGAAAAAGGTTAGAATGTTTTATTTACAATGATTACATCATATGTTTATTACATCAATTTTAAAAAACAATACTTTTAAATAAATTAATAATCAAATACTATTTTTTTAAATATGCATATATATATATATATATATATATATATATATAATATACATATATATATATGTATTTGTATATCAATTATCTTTGGCCTTCTGTATTAAATTGTAAATAGTTCATCGAATATAATCATTTTATTGAAATTCTTATCAATCTTTTTACTTTATTCTTTCTAAATATGTAATTAGAACTAATCTTATGTAACATATAAAGACTATTAAGCAAAAAGATAATTTTACAATTATATATACAAAATAAACATTCCCAATTTCAAATAGAGTTAAGAAATATCATAATAAAAAAAAGGTGATAAAATAACGGTGTTTGCCTTATTTTTAGTACATATTCCATCAGTACAATAAAATAAAAGATTAAAAAAAATTTTTTTTTATTAAAAACGAGATTATTCTCTATATTGAAACTCAGATACCATCATATCAAGTAACCAGGTGATAACTTATTTTTAAATAGAAAGAAAATAATATGTACTTTGTTTTTTATTTCCATTATCAAACATTATCTTCATCATCTTTTTTTTTCCCTCTCTTCTTGGTTCATATTTTATTATTATTTTTTTTTTTCTCATCAATTCAATAAACTTTAGTTTTATTGTGTGTGAATATTTATTTTAATAAAGGAAGGACCCTCCCCTCGTTATACATATATAGAAATTATCGGTAACATGTCAAAAAGAGTTCTCCACTCATTTAGCCTAATCGTGGAACCTTCCTATGTGAAATAAAGTAATTTTATTGATATAATATTGATAACTAATTCAAGAATCAATATCGATTGGCTAGCATGATTTTTTAAACTCAGGACACTTATCTCTACTCTGATCTTATAAAAATCTCCAAATTTTTTTTATACATATTTTTTCTTTTTCTTTTACCCCAGTTTTTATTATTATTATTATTATTATCTCTCTTTCTATTTATTATTATTATCATTTTAAAATATATTTTAATGGAGTTTTGTCAAACAGAACCTGTTTTTAATAAAGTGCCACTATATCAACCTGATCAATTAACTTTTAATTCAAACCAATCGTCTCTAGTGACAACCACTGAAAATATTAATAATACTAATAGTAAAAGTAATCATACAACAACTTTAGATGATTCTACTTCACCTTCACCTTCTTGGACTCCGCCATCTTATGAACTTCAAGAAATGCTTGTACATTATCAATCCCAACCTGACTTATTGCAATTAATACTAGAAAGTAAATTACAAGAAGACAAACGACGAACGGAAGAAGCTAGACTAAGAGCTAAAGAATTAGATTTGATGCTTTTACAGCACCAGCAACTTAATCAAGACTCTTTTACAACATCTTCTTTATTATCAGATGTCAGTAATCATAATAATATGAAAAAAAGACGAAATTCTTCATTAAATAATATAACTGAAAATAATGATGACTTGGATGATATGATGTTTTTACAACAAATCACTTCGAGGTAAAAAATATATAAAATTTATCTATACAAAAAATGATCGAAAGTCCGAAGTTTTTTTTTTGACCCTGATTTATTTATACTTTTTTTTCTTTGTTTTTCTTCCTTTTCCTACGTTTACCCGCTTTTTTTTTAGTTTCCCAAATACGAATAAAAATGATACCCATGAACCTTTAACACCACCATATCCAATAAACGATATTTATCATCATGATCCTTTAATAACTACTATGCCAAACACTCCGACTTCTTCCTCCTCCTCCTCATCCATATCTTCACCAACTTCATCAAATATAACTCAACAACAACAGAGACCAAGAAAACGAAGAGAAATGCAGGCCATTACTAAATTGGTTGAAACAAAAGAGTTCCCTTACTTGGATGGTTATTTTTGGAGAAATAATGGAAATACAATACAAAAAAAAACTGGAAATAAAAGCGTTTATTATAAATGTTCAAACAGTTCAAAGGTAATAAATTTATATCTATTTTTAAACACATTTATTATTTATTTATTATATATGATGTACTTACTCTAACATTTCTATTTTTATATATTATTTACTTATTTTTAAAGAATTGCACGGTAAACAAGACAATATTATTCAAGGAAAATGGTGAATATTTAATAAAATATCGAGGTGAACACCTTCCTGAATGCGGCAAAGTTCAACATATTGTTGATGTATAATTACTATCAAAGAAAAGACTTTTTATATCTTATTTATCTATTATTTATTCAATGTATACTTTTTTTTTTTTGTAAATATATACACACATATACACATATACATACTCATAATATATGATTATATTATTAATAAACTAATGGATAGCGTTTCATAGATAAAGCTTAATTATTATACTTTTTATTAACCCAAAGATTTAAATCTTTTGGGAACACTGGGGCATTGTTGAAAAATTTATTTGGGGTCGATCGAGTCATTTAAAATTCATTGATTTGATAGGTTGAAATTTTTATATAAATTTTTTAATTCCGCCAACTTTTTTTCTCTCTCTTTCATTTCTCTCTTTTTTTTTTTTAGCATATAATTTTTTTCTCTTTTTCATATCAATTTTATTCATATATATTACTACTACTACTATTATTGTATATATATATATATATATATATATATGTTTATATATTTATATAAATTCATTCCTTTTTTAAAAAAATAATATATATATATATATATATATATACCAATAAATAAATAAATCTATTTGATCACCATATATTTATATATTCATGTTTGCTACCCTTGATTTACCTTTACGTGGTAAAGTTAAAAAATAAATAAAGTAGATTTGATAATTATTATGTGATCCTCTCTTATATTTATACTTTTAAGGAAATATAATTGAGCGCAAAATAAAATAAAAAGTATATTTAAGTCAATAATTAATATAACTTTTTTTTTTATTCTTATTATTTTTATATATTTAGATGATAATAGACATAAACGGTTAAAGGTTGGTAGAGCTTGTCATCCATGTCGTATGAAGAAAATTAAGGTAACGTTTGTCAATCTTAATATATATATATTTATCTTAATATTATTGTCAATTAACTATATTAATATCAATAAAAATAATTATTATTTGATTATTTTTATTAACAGTGTGATGGAAAACTAGCATGTATGCAATGCAAAGCTCGTAGAAGAAGGTGTGTATACTTGAAGAACACAGATACAACTTATATTAAGTTAGGAACTGATGAATCTCTGATGGAACAAGACGATGATAATGCTACTACTACTAATACTACTACAATAACACCACCGCCACTTAGGGAAGAAAAATCACATCCAACAGATTATAATCAATATGCAGATATATTATTTGATATGAATAAAAACAAAATGTCAACAGAGACATTATACAACATCAACAATATTAATAATGGCAACAATACTTTATTATCAACATCACCAGGGTCAACGACAGGAATAGTAAAAAATAGATCAGATAAATTAATGGAAGAATTAACGCAAGGACTCGTTCAAATTACATTGCAACAAAAACTTACTAAAATAAAGCAATCTACTTTTACACCTTGGCAAAATTATGGCGACTTTGTTAGATGGACTAGTGAACCACCTTTACCTGACCAATATTATGGAAGTATCGACATGCCCCCTCGTTTATTGCAAGAACATTTAATTCAGATATTTTTTAACCAATGCCATTCATTTTTACCAACTATGTCAAAGGGAATGTTCTATGATCAACTAAATACAAGAGGACCATTAATTACCCCATTGTTATTGAATATGATTTATGCTCATGCTGCTACTTCTCCTTATGGTATTCACATTTTAAAACAATATCAACAATCTATTCCTTCTTCAGCCTTACTTGAGAGTGATACTTTTTATCGAAGAGCTCGGCATTTATTAGATGATTTTTTGGATGTACCCAGAATCAGTACTGTGATTGCTTTGCTTTATATGGTAGCTTATGAGGATAATAGGTATGATATGGTTAAATCCAATAGTTATAATAATAGCAATAATAATAATATAAACCAGCAACAACAACAACAACAACAACAACAAAGAGTAAGATCAAGTCGGGCTTGGACATATAGTGGTATGGCTATTCGTATGTGTCTGGAACTTGGCTTACATACTTCTCATTATAGTAGTCAGATGTCTCAATTTGATATTGAGTTACGTAAAAGAGTACTATGGACTTGTTATGTGGTAGATAAAATAGAAAGCTGTACAATGGAACGACCCTGGATGATAAAGTTTCAAGATATATCTTTGGATTTACCGACTTCACTACCTGAAGATGATCAGCATGAACGAATTGCTTTAGATGGATTTGCTCAGCTTTGTAGGTTAATGATCATTGTAGAAGAAGTATTGAATTTTTTTACTTATGAAATGGATTCTAAGAAAAATAACAATAATAGCAACAATAATAGTAATAATAGCAGCAGTAGTAAAAGCAACAGTAATACTAATAACAGTAATAGTAACAGTAGTTGTAACCATAATAATGAATGGTCAAGCAAAGAAGAGTCATATATATTACAATTTTTAGAAAAAGTATATCAATGGCGTGCTAGATTACCTAATGAACTTGGATGGGATCCTCAATCTGATCAAATACCTTTTTCTGCTACAATTGCTAATCTACATTTAATATCTTATAATTTGGAATTATCCTTAATTTTATGCTGTCAACATCAACTTGATCAATTACAGCATAAGCGACGTCATTTCGCCGCCACAGCTATTACACACCTTGTTTTTATCATGTCACAACATCCTCATTTAGTCTATACGTCGTCTATTTCTGGTTTTTCAGGTGTCTTTGCTGCTTTATCTCATGCTATAGATATTGACCATCCATTAATGGAAGTATCAGAAAATGCTAAACAACAATTTATTTTATCATTAGAATCAATACGTAAACTTGTGGACAAAATCAATAGCCAAGATATAAAACGCTTTATTGAGTTAATTGATTCCTTTTTAAAACCAACAAAAAAACTATCATCATCTTCTTCATCCTCAACAACCTCTTCTACTACATCTTCATCATCTTTTTCTAGGACCCCACCACCATCTCAAAATAATAATAATAATAATAATAATAATAATAGTAATAGTAATAATAATGATATTGATAATAATAATAATAATGATACCAATAGCAATAGTAAAATATCAAACCGTGACCTTTTGATTCAGCACATGTTAGGAACATCCAATTTATTTGATCCACAGATGATAGCTAAAACATTAAAAACATTACAATATCAACAGCAACAGCAGCATACTCACTCACTCCCTACACCATTTTCTACACCTTCACCTTCACCTATGGAAGTTCCTGTTTCGTCATCATCAACTAATCATAATACTAATACTATCACAGCTACAACTACAGCTACAGCTACTACTACTGCATTTAATCATAATAATATAGTTTCAACAACACCATCATCTGTACCCCTATTAACCACTTCATACGAACCATCTTCTCAATCTCGACCATCTATATCATCATCCACTTGTACTACTCCTTCCCCATCTATTCATTCAAGAATCAATCCTTTTTGTTTACAAACACCTGAAGTATTGGCAGCTGCAACAGCTATTGGAGCAGTTGGAACACCATTAATTAATCCCCATCAAATACCTATCTTGACAACCTCTTCAACAACAGCTTCTATGATGCCTAGTAGTATTACTATACCAAATGGACCTTTAAAAAATATTGAACCTGCCGATTATACTTTTGAACTAATATCGGTAGATGATGAGTGGGCAAAATCACTTATTTATTAATATCCTTTTTCTTTTTTTTTTTATTCTTTTTTTATTGTATATCTTAATTCACATTAATTTGCATCGTCTATAATCATCTACTCATCTAATATTAATTTTTTTTTAAGCAGCCATAATAAAAATGCATAAACCTTTTTATTATTTTAATCATGAAAAACAACCAGCACTTTTTTTTTTAAATAATAATAATAATAATGGTAATAAATAAATGGATTTTTATATAATAATTTGTATTAATATATATGTACAACTAATATGACTAAAATAATATGAATGATATGAATTAGGAAAAAAATTTATTTGAATGAGTAAAAGTTATTAAATCTTGCAGTTGGACGCAAAATAATAGATATAGATATATAATAAAAATATCTAAAGACGACGACCACGACGACCACCCTTTCTACGAGTAGAATCAGTAGGAATAGGGGTAGTATCTTCAATACGACCAATACGCATACCAGCACGAGCTAAAGCACGAAGAGCAGATTGACCACCGGGACCGGGGGTCTTAACACCAGTACCACCGGTAGCACGAATCTTGACGTGAAGAGCATTGATACCAAGTTCCTTACATTTAGCAGCAACATCTTGAGCAGCCAACATAGCAGCATAAGGAGATGATTCATCACGATCAGCCTTTACTTTCATACCACCTATTTACATTTTTTTTTAATTATTAAAAAAAATAAAAAAAAATAAAAACAGGTTATATATACAATGGAAGGTAAACAGGGAGGGGGATGCGCTTTCCAAAAACATAAATATTATAGATAGAGATTATAAAAAATCATCAAATAATTACTTTTTGAAAAGCTAACATGCCGCTCTAAAGACTAAACATTGATTCTCTCATTTTTGATCCATATCCTTTATATTTTTTTTTTAAAAAAATATATCATAATCTAAAAGGATATAAACCAAAAAGTGAAAAGAATGTATATAATGTAAAGTTTGTTTCCTTCGAAAACAAATAATAAAGCCAGCATACTATACATACAAAATATAAAAATACAAATTAAGCTTACCAGTAACACGAGAGATGGTTTCACGACCAGAAAGATCAGTAACATGAACAAAAGTATCATTGAAAGAAGCAAAAATGTGAGCAACACCGAAAACAAGTTCACCTTCACGAACTTGAGGACCAAGAGTTACTTGTTCAACTTTCTTAGGAGCAGCAGCACGCTTAGACTAAATAAATAAATAAAAATAATATATATATATATTGATAATAGTAATTAATATAGATGCATTTCTAATGTAGATGGATGGATGAATGGATGAATGGATGAATGTATTTCACTATACCATGATAACTTTTATATAAAATTAAAATTGAAAGAGGAAGAGAAAATCAATTCGTATTTTTTTTTGGTAATATAAAAATTCGAGTAATATTTAAACCCAGTAAAATTAACTTTTATACGTGAAATTTTTTGACACTTGTCTTTTCTCTCTTTCTTTTTCATTTTTTACTTTTACTTTATTATATGTCTTTAATAAATATTAACTTTTACAATTCTTAATACTTTATTTTTGATATTTATGTATATATTATCTATTCTATGGCTTTATTTTATTTTATGTTTTTTGAACTAAGATCTGAAACAATCGCCCAGGTACCAAACTTTTAAATATTTACTTTGTAGGTAATAATAATAATACGCGTGTACTGACTTATATTTTTATTATTTATATTATTTTTATTGGTAATTAATCCCGATAAAATAACATTTGTTTCAATCTATTTTATTAAACTCAGTATGATGACAACAGCAAGCATATATGAATCAATAAGTTAATATATACATATTATATTAACACAGTCTTATGAAAATAAATGATACATGTTATACATGATGATTTTACTATAAGAACCCTTACTACAAAAAAGGGTACGAATGTAATATAACTAGCCAAGACTTACTGGCACTATGGAAAATATAATTGGAAAGATCCAAGAAAACCAATAGGTGATAACTAAAACTTGTGAACAAGTAATGACAGTACAAATATCATTGTTATTATTTATATATTGTTATTTTTAAATTTTCGCTCAACGGTCTTTTGTTTTTATTCTTATTCTTGCTATCGTTACCATTATTATACATCAAGATCATTATTTCTTTGGGTCAACAATTCATTTATATCAAGTGAAATACTAATTAATATTGATATCAATTCAGAGTCAAACATACTTATTATAATGATCAATGATAAAAATATAAATCAAATAACACAAAGTATTTTCGTATCAAAATATCGGCTTGAAGATAATATTCGATTTATAAAATCTCAGCAATAATTACGATTTAATTGGACGATATATTTGGTTGTTTATAAAATAGATATGTCAGCATAAAAGCAAATTATCGTAACGCCGGTGGCTATTTACCTATGTCTACACATGCGATAGTATATATATAAAATAAAGGGCGAACTAATATATATGTATCATACATAGTTACTTTTTTAAAGAAAATGTCGAATCAACAACTTATTCACTGTTTATATGCTAATATCCTTTTAAAACGTATAATTGCATTCAATAATAGATATACAATAAGCTCTACATTTAATAGTACCCATACCACATCAATCCGTTACAATCATCACGGTTTATTTTTGTTTATTGGTAGGGTTATGTTAAATAAAGTTATAAACCAAGGTTTCATATTTTTGGGATCGTCACCATCCTCATTGTGCACCGACTTTACTGATACTCTTTCTATGGTTTCTCTATGTCTCACTTTATGAACACGAATTATTATTTTTTCTACCAATAACAATAGGCCTTTCCTTATTTAATATAATGATTACAATGGAAAAGACCCCATGTGTCATCAACTCTTTGGTCATATCAACTAGTAATAGAGTCGGAGATCATAATGTTAAATATATATACCAGCAAAAAAAAACAAGTTGACGTATCAACAACACAACAGGTATTAGTCGTGAAAGGCAATATAATATATACTTATACAATAATTTAAGATTGTAATGGGTTATTCAATAAAGGCTTCAGCAAATCGTTATATATATCAATATATTCTCATATAATAAAATAACATGGATTATTAAATAGATCAGATATGATAAGGGTCACCGGCACTTCCTTTTTTTTTCTATTTTTTGCTTATTTTTTCTATGTAATAAACCTGGGTAAACATTAGCATCTTTCGTATAAATGACAGCTTGTGAAGGGTTTTTCAATAGTGTGTATAAGTAGCCTGGTGTATTTTATGTATTAAAAATCCGATTAGCATCTGTGGAAAACTTTTAGATTCTGGACTCGTTTTTATTTTTTAAGTTTATTTTTATACTTGGCATCATATATATGTTGTATTATTTTCAACCATAAATATGTTCATTTTCATCTTATTTTTTAAACAGTAATATACAAAACACTATTTGTCAACATAATAATAAAAATAGACACGCACTTTTATACAAAAGAAAAAAAAAATTTTTCATCTTTTGATTCGGGTTCCTGATTTTTTTTTTTTTTTTTTTTTTTTTTTTTTTTTTTTTTTTTTTTTTTTTTTTTTTTTACTCTTTGCTCCTGTAATTACATTTGGGAGTCGCGACCTCTATTTTTTTAAGGGTTCATATTACATTCCAGATAAATAAAGAAAAAAAATAGAAAAAAAATTCTTATAGTTTTTTCTAGGTTTTCTGTAAACCAAGTACCCATATATTTTTTATTTTTATAGTCAGTTGATTTGTCTCATAAAAAGACAACAAAATATATATTAAATATGAATCATCAAATATATACGTAATAAAGAATTTTTTTATCAATTCATTGGCATATAATTGTATATTAAATTATTTAAAAAATATATATACAAGTATTTTTTATGTAATAAAAAAAGTATTTTTTTTATAAATGTATGTACATATACTATTAATAAATCGACATTGTTCATATTTTTTTTGGATGAGTTCCTAATTTGGAAACGATGGAATTATCAACTTTTTTCAAGGTGCATAAACATAGCCAATCCAATTATTTAAAACTGTATCTTCTTGTCAATCATTTTACTACTTTGACCTATTAAAAATCGAAATTTTGATTATTTTTTTTTTGTTTTTTTTTTTTTT
>MU612193.1:0-27052 GCA_025201675.1 Cunninghamella echinulata
ATGAATAGAATCAATTACTATTCTATTATTAATATTTGGATCTAAATAAAAAAAGGAAAAAAAGAAATAAAAGAATAGAGTGAATATAAGAAAATACGTCAGCTTAGCTTTAAACACTTTAAATTACTTTATACTGAGTTTCCTTTTATGGATTAAAAGCGTTTTTACTAGTGTGTATGTAGTAAAACCTGAACTTTATTTTACTTTTATATGCGTTTATTAACCATCATTTACAAGTAAAAGTATTAACGCTTATATATTTCATTTCATTATTCATTGATTGATAAAATCTATTTTAATCTCAGTACATTTAACAATACGATACTTTACTTGAAGATTTTGCTATTCTTATTTCTTTATAAAAAGGTCAAAATTAAAAAATACATTATATTGTAAATAAAAAACTAATGACTTTTTATTTTTATTTTTAATATAAATGAATAAAAGAATAATAATATTTAAATGGTAGCTTATTATATCATTTTGAATTAATGACTATTCAGTAAATGATGCATTTTTAACAAGAAATCATTACTTGAATTTATATATTTTTAAGTGATCAGTTTTTACTTTGGCTACTTTTACCTGAACGTGATGAATCCAGATTTTAAACCCAGTTTTTTTTAAAAAAAAATACACTTCAAGCATTTTTAATTTTTCTTTACCTCTCTTCAAGAGAATTGTTTAATGAATCCTACAATAGAATATTTTTTTACAACGCCATTTAGAAAATGGAATATGAATGATTTTACCAAATGTGTTTTAGCTAAAGAAAATAGCTCAGACGTTGATTATCTATTGTATCAGCTCGGACAAACATTAACTTTTATTAAAACGGCTGAAAACATAGGCAAGAAAACAAAAGATCAAGCTTCCGCTATACTACAAAAATGGGATGTAAAACAATATAAACATATACATATTTACTAGTTTTTTATTTTGGTTATTAATAAAAATTATATATTTGTATATATTTATTCTTATAGCGCGTAAAAAACCAAGTAAAACTAGCATATGATAAGTATCATGTCAATATTGAAGACGATAATAAAAATGATCAACCTTCAACTTCTACAGCTACGACTGCAACAGCAACAACAATTAATGGTGGTCAAAATAATCAATTTTTTGCACCAATTGACACCATTAATAATAGCACCAATACCTACAACATTGAAACCACAAAAGAAAATACCGAAGATAAAGAAGTTAACGATTATTATATTTCTACTAAAGTACAACTTTTTTGTTCTTTTTTTTTATTATAAAAAAAGAAAAACAAATAACAATCTATGATAATAGCTGGCATACTTTCACTTACTCACTTTTTCTATCTTTCTTATATACTAATCTTTTTATTAGAATAATCCACCTTTTGAATGTTCTGTTTCACCTATTCTTTTGGATGATACGTTTAAAAGCGGAGTTTACCATGAAAAAAGAGCATATAATTACTCGTATAACAACATACCTCCATGGCCCATCGAGCAAGACAAGGTATTAAAAATTATAATATAAATATTATTAAAAGAAAAGTACTCATATTGCAAATATATTTATTATTTTATCAATGTATGTATCATTTTTTCATTTATTATTTATTGTCTTTACTAGTGGATTGTTGATGACATTGATATTTTTTCGACCTTAAAGGATTTTTGGGCCACTTCATCTCATTTAACTACTTCACAAGGAAATATCAGTGACAAACGTATTTTGTAAATAACGTGATAATATTAGTTTAAATACGTATTCAATTTGTGCTGCATATTTTTATAATTACTAAGTCATTCGGTAAAATATTTTATATCCATATACTTGCATATTAGGTCTTTACATTTGGTTTTTCCATTTATGATATCAAGAGATAATTCAATTACTAGTTATATGGATCGATCAATTCACAAATCTATTAAAGATGAAATTAACAACAGTTTTCAAAAACCAAATCAAGTTTCCTCTAATTTAATAACTTGGTGTAATGATTTATTGGTATACATACATAATTATACCTAGCTTTTTTTTGTATAAAAGTGGGCTAAGTTTTTTTTTAAAAAAAAAATACCATTTTTAGAATTTTGAAGGCGATTGGAATGAAACAAAGAAAAAATGCTTCGATATTATGGAAGAAGCTAAAATGAGTGATGATGAAACCGATCAATTAGGCACATACATATTATTTGACATGTAAGTAGCTAAATATAGTAACATTAAAACAAAAAAATAAGTGAATAGAAAAAGGCTAATAAATATCTTCAACGGTTCACTGTATTTTAGAT
This sequence comes from Cunninghamella echinulata, assembly GCA_025201675.1. Taxonomy (NCBI): domain Eukaryota; kingdom Fungi; phylum Mucoromycota; class Mucoromycetes; order Mucorales; family Cunninghamellaceae; genus Cunninghamella; species Cunninghamella echinulata. Next base: position 2,280 of record MU612193.1, read on the forward strand.
TTCCACGGATTACAGTTATTAGTGACGAAGAACTATGTGAGGATAGTTTTGTTCATAACTATTTACATAGCTTTTTGGATTATATTTTTTCAACAAACGATATTTTCCACCAATCATGGTAAACAAATATACTTCTCTTACTTTTTTTTAATAAACGTTCAATTTATTTTATTTTATATGCTGGGTATTAGGGCCAATGCAAAGTTAAACAATAATAGCGGAAATAAATATAAACCTGATTGGACCTTATATGTTAAGCCTTGGTTTACGAAGATGCCTATTGTTACCTGTGAAGTAAAAACGCCATCAACTGCTAATAGAGGTTACATTTCTGATTTTGTTAAGTTAGGGTTAGAAATGAAGGATATGCTCACGTTACTTTTGGATTCTTGTATTGATGATGTTGCTGTTTTTGGAATTCTTGTCGAAGGTAAATTGAAAATTTTATTTTTTTGTTTTATTTTATTTTTAATATATATATATATATATGTATGTATGTATGTGTGTGTGTGAGTGAGTGTGTGTATGTGTCTGTGTAATAGATATTCTGATGTGATTTATATTGTTATCTTAGGTGCATCTGTATCAACATATTGTATGGATATAAAATTAAATATTTTTCGAATGATTCAACTTGGTTCGTATCAATTAATTACTAAAAAATCACAAATAACATTGTTTCCCCCACTCTTCTCTGGTCTTCTCCAAATTCGTGTAAATATTATGTTTTGCATTTATTTTTTAACCATGCTGTTTATTATACGGTAGATGATTTTTCTTTTTTCACTTTTTTATTTTTTTTTTTTATTTTTTAAAAAAAAATAGGACTTGGCCTTAAAAACAGCAATTAAAGTTGAGAGTATCCAAAGGCAAACATCATTAGGAAAACGAAGAAATTCAGCTGTACAAAAATCACAGTTATTAGCACCAACCCTAAAAAAACAAAAAAAAAAAAACACTGAACAGCCTAGCTAATTTTTTTATCCATATATAATTTTAATCATTTAGTATTTGGATTTTCCCTCCCTCTCTCACTTATTTTTAAGTTCAGTTTTTTAACTAAAATTATTATTCTCTTATGATTTATATCATAATGCTTAGCTATTGAACACTCTTTTTTACTTATTCCTTTCTTTTTACTATTATAAGGACTTGTTTTTTCACTATAATTTCATTATTATTTTATCTTTGCTATTATTATATATCACTGTTTTTTAAAAAATATTATTTTAATTTGCTAATTAAATCCAACTATATCTGCATACTCTATTTTATTAAAATGACAGTAGTAAAAAAATAAAATGATTATTTATCACCTAATGAAAAAAGGAGCTTTTTTTAAACTGTGATCATGATTACTTTTTATTTTTGAAAACATCTCAATTTTATGTAATGTAATTCTATTCCAATACTTTTACCAGTTCATATACAAATATTAAGTTATAAAATAGATAAAATCATTTTTTCTAACGGCTTTTTTTTTTAGACTATTTTTATTTCATTTAAAATAATATTAAGTATTAGCTCTATCCTTGAGAAGGTGGTGTAAATGATAAGAATATCACTGTTTACGCTATGTATAAAAAGAAATTATTTTGATAAAACATATCGCGTTAACTTTAATAATTATCTTTGTACAAATTAAAATAAATGTAAAATAAAAGTATAAATATGTTTAATTTTTATTCGAATTATATAGTATATATGAAATCTAAAAGCTTTCCTTGAACTATGTTTTAATATTCCTTATTGGTATAAATGTTATTCCAGTTACTAGTATTTTCATTTTATAAGCATATTTGAATCAAAGCATAATATTAAATAATAATCATAAAGAGGCCCAAATAGTTTCATTTCTCATGTACATAAAACAAAAACAAAAACAAAAAAAATAAAAATAAACATAGAATACTATAAAATGATAAAAAGAAATATGCATTTAAATATATATATGTCACTTACGTATTATTAGAAGTGGTATTTTATAACTCAATATAAGTGGTACATCCATTAATGATATTATCAAGAAAAGGCTTGCAGCACAAGATGTATAATTAGCAGCACCGGTTATACACACCTTTTCCAATCCATGGTACAGCTTTAGAGGGTTATTCCTTGTATTCTTGTTCAGATATAACTCTTCTTTCCCTATTTAAAATAGGTAATAGAAGTATCCTAGTAGCTGGACAGAATATATATATACATATACATATTTGTTATTCAACTTGCTACTTTGCAGATAAAAGATTATAACTTCTCCAAGTCAAAGGCAACTATCACTGCTGATAATATCAATCAATGTACAACCAAACATCGTCATAAAATAACCACTTAAAGAAGCAAAGAGTTTGTTCAAATTTGTATATTTTATTTTAAGTATCATCAAGAAAAGGCTTGCAGCACAAGACGTATAATTAGCAGCACCGGTTATACACACCTTTTCCAATCCATGGTACAGCTTTAGAGGGTTATTCCTTGTATTCTTGTTCAGATATAACTCTTCTTTCCCTATTTAAAATAGGTAATAGAAGTATCCTAGTAGCTGGACAGAATATATATATACATATATATATTTGTTATTCAACTTGCTACTTTGCAGATAAAAGATTATAACTTCTCCAAGTCAAAGGCAACTATCACTGCTGACAATACTTAGTATAAGAAAGAAAAAAAAAACATTATTTTTGTAAACAAATTTTATTTGAGTTTTAAAATTTAACAAAAAATTAGCTGCGCGTCGTAATGAGGGGTATTACTAGATGATAAAAATTTTAACTGAGAGAAATAAAGTAAAATATATATATATATATATATATATATATATTTAAAAAAAAGCTAAACCTTGTAAACACACACTCCTGGAGCAAAAAATCATTTTTCACTAGCTGTAGCTATCAACTTCCCATATATATTCTTGTTTGAACAAATCTCTATTCAGAATAACTAAACAGCCAAATGCACAATGAAATGGCACACCTTTATCACATAATAAACAACATCACTTTCTTAATTTAGATCTTGTTGGAGGTTTTATTAAGAGTTCACCTTCTCTTGAAGCATAATCTAATAAGTCTTTCTGATTCTCAAATACTAACATACACTCCCCTATAGTAGATAATAATGAAGAAAGAAAGAAAAAAAAGAGATTGTTTAGAATTTATTGTATTTAAACTCAATTTTTTGAACTAAAAATTAAAATTACCTTTTATTTTACCCTCTTTTTTCGTTTTTTATTTTTATTTTACTTTTATTTTAGAAATTAAATCTAACATAAAATTAAACAATCACAATAGGAACAAGTAAAAATCTGTCTGGATTTTATATATTTAGCTATGATTTACAAAGGTGCTTAATACCGCTTGGAAAAAAAAATAAAGAAATGCATACACATCGAAATGAAAAAAGTTGAAGGAACGTTGATTGAAATAACAGAGGTATTAGGATAACTTGGAACTATGGAAATACGGTTATAATATTGATAATTATATTAATCGACGTCTGATAGAAGAAACACTTTAGTTATTATTAACCTTAAATTAGAAGCAAAACATATTATTTTGTTACTCTTGAACTTTGTTTTTGAAAATCTGTAAAAAAAAATTAGGGCTTACCTAATGTGGTAGGCTTACTTGTAGCAGGATATGTCAATAATTCATTAGATCACAATTAGAGTATGGATTGGCAATTATAACATTCAACAAACATCAAATAAAAAAAATGGAAATTACGCAAAACAAATGTATTAGACAAATATACTCAGCAAATAGCAGATCATCAACTATAATAATGAAGCATCTAGCACGACTACCGTCAATGGATGAAAAAGAAATTCTAAAAAAGAAATTTCTAGATAGAGTCAAATATCAACCAGAAGACTTGCTCCTTAACATTATCACAACTATACTATCAACATCGACACCAACTCTATCTAGTACAAAAGATATTTATAGGAAACATTGTCTTTGGAATCAAATAAAAAACCAACCGTTTTATGATACAATAATGGATGAACAACAATTAATTGATATAAAAATACTTATTAAAAATATGGACTCAATAAGCTCCTAGATAATATAAAACAATCATCATTATTACAATGTTGTAAACCTAAAATAGCAATAGACCCTATACTATATACCATCCTATGAATAATAAAATCAGAAGTAGATTAATACGGTGGCGAATTGGATGGCTAACCGGCGGTAAACCTAAACCCTGTTCTTGTAACCATTATCCCCTTACCTGTAAGCATATAATTCAATGTATCCACATACATACAAGACTATCCATTCATCCACAAATAGCATCAGACCCGCTCTCATATCTTATCAATAGAATACCAATAAATCCTCCAATCAGGTAACTAACAATAAAACGATGGAACAGAAGTTGGCCACAAATATGTAACATCCTACTAGAAATTGAACAAATATAGCACCCATAACATAGTGAACTTAATAACATTTCACCATGTTTATTTTTTAATTGGGTTAATATATATAGCAAATCATAATTCAAACACTCCTCTGGCTCTATGGTCATCTAGCTATCTCTCTCTCTTTCTCTCTTTGTTTTTTAGATATATAATAATAATATCTCACCCCCAATAGAATCTTTCTACCGTAATATACATATAAACCTTTTTACCCGATTTTAAATCATCTTTTTTATTCCTGCACTTCGAAGGATTTTTTTTAGCTATAGTCACTTTTCATGCAATTGGCCAGAGCGAATAGTCAGAAATGACACAGCGTTCATATTTTTATTTTTAAATTCCGAAATAATAATAATATTTAAATAAAAAATTTATTAAGCTCCTAATGCGGATTACCTAGCCTTTGTTAATTGAGAAATTTGATGGATTCAAAAATTAAATATTTTTCGAATGATTTGACTACAAATTATTATCAAACAATTGCATGTAAAAGATATTATCATAATTGGAATTGGCTCCCTTGGTATCATTCTATTTACTATTTTTAAAATAGTAATACTTTATTTTATGCATGAAAACATATATATATATATATATATATATATATAAGAGAGAATAATCATAAAAAAAAAATAGTAAAATAATAAGTTGTAATTTTTTTATTTATTTTTTGTATGGTTTGATGTACAGTAAATGATGTGAAATGTATTTATAAAGAATTTAATAACGACAATACTAAAAAAAACTATTGTTTTCCAGTTGAGCCATACCCTCCGGCACCTCGTTCAGTTAAATCCAAATCCTATAAATATTTTTAATTGAAGTTAACCATTAAACCATTTTTCATACTATATTATGATCCCAATTTCAGATGTCCTTTTTAATATAAATTCTATATCTCTTTTATTTGAAAAACTTACATTGACTTCAACCACTTCTGGGGTGTAGATTCTTTCTATGATCAATTGAGCAATACGGTCTCCTTGAGTTACTATTATAATAAATAAGAGAAAAGGGATATTAGTATTTGCACTGTGTATATGACACGAAAAACAATGAATAAATTACCTTGATAGTCTTCCTTTGAAAAATTAAATAAGACTACACCAACAGGGCCACGATAATCGGCATCAATAACGCCAGCACCAGTATCAATAAAATGCTTTACAGCTAAACCAGAACGAGGGGCAACGCGACCATAACAACCTTCAGGAACGGCGATAGAAATATCAGTTGGGACAATAATTTTACCTTGGGCTGGAACAATAATATCAGCTGAACTACATAATATATAGCAATAACAATAACAATAATAATGATAATAATAAATAAGGTACAAGTTAATAAATAAGAAAAAGAAGATCTATTTGAAGTAGATCTGTATTTTAAAGGGGTTATTTTTTTTAAAAAAAAATAAAAATAGATTAAATGAATCTAATATATAAATGTACCTATATAAATCATAACCAGCAGCTTGGCTAGATCCACGGGTTGGTAATTTTGCTTTATCAGAAAGACGTTTGACAAGAAGATTAGCAGCACTCATTCTTTGATATTATATATTTATAAAAAAAGTAAAACAGTAAGAGAGAAAAATGAAATTAAAAAAATTAAAATAAGTCACTAACAAAAAATGAACTGAGTCTAAATATTTTTTCGCGATTATGATAAATGATTAGAAGGTTATTGGGCAAAGCATCATAAATACGGTTTTTATATTTTTTATTTATATTTTTTTTAGTATATGGTCGCTTTTCTTTTTTTTTTAAAAAAAAAAGAAAAAACAGAGTTTATTTAGGTACGACACATGTTTTCAAATTAGGTAAATGCGCCAATTGGTTATTTATTATTTAAATATAAATTCGCATAAAGCTTAATTCGTTATCATTAATTATTTCAACGGCTTGAGATCATCTTTTTTTTATTATTTTTTATTTTTTGGATTATCATTTGATCATACTGTTTATTTTTTATTTCATTTTATTTTATTTTATTTTTTTAAAAAAAGATCAGATTTATTAATAATAACGATATTATATATGTATTTATATACATTTGGATATAAAAAATAAAAAGATATACATAGGATATTTATAAACATTAAAGGTTGTCAAATAATAATAATAATAATAATAATAATAATAATAATAATAATAATAATAATAATAATAATAATAATAATAAATAAATAAATAAATAATAAATAATAAATAATTATATAAGTTATAATGAAAATAAATAGAATATAAATAAAGAACTTTAAAAGGTAAATCAATATAGATATTATTCAATAAGTTTAAATGGCTTTTCAGCAGCACGCTTCATTTTTGATACGATTTGGCTAAACTTTGATTTTTTTTTTACAAAATGAGCGCGATAATTCTGTTCACGTATGGTAGTAGATACTGAAGGTTTAGAGGATGAGGTAGATGATAATGTTTTCATTGTATCTTGATTATTACTATTCACCATGTATGTAATATTCCTTTTTTCTTGATATGGGAAAGGAATTTCATTTCTTTTTTTTCTACCTCTTCTTCTTTCTTCTACAATGGATGGAATCATTGCGTTGAATTCATTCTTTTCTCTATGAAATAAAATCCTATTACTACTATCATTACTACTACTATTTTGTTCGCTACTTGAAATGGAGCTGATATAAGATGAACTAATTGACGAAGTTAAAGATGTGAAGGATTCGTTTGGCGATGATGTAAAATATGAAATAAAATGATTCGAAGTTGGATTGTTATTATGATTATCTTCCATAATAGTATGACGACGATTTAAAGAAGAAGTAGGTGGAGAAGGAGGTGGTGGTGATAAAGACGTTGATAGGATACACGACCGATTTTCTTTATTTGAATTAGGATATATACCTTTGATTGAAGCATTCGAATCAGAAAATAAACTAGCTAATGAAGAAGCGGAAGAATGCTGTCGTTGTAATGGACTTGTATACCTGGTACGATTATTTATTGGAGGAGGTAAATATGCATCAATTCGATCTAAATGCTTATATAAAGCTAAAAAATCAGGTGTAGAATGTCTTAAAAGTCGATGTGTTGATATTTTTTTTGGTTTTGTTATTTCCGTTATTTTTTTATTTTCATAATCGTCATCTTGTTCTTCCTCTCCCTTATCATTGGGTGGAAATAAATCATAATAAAAGCTCCCTGCTTCATGTTCAATATCATCATTATCCTCAATAGTTGCACAAATACAATCTATATCGTTACAGCGACAATTGATATCTTCAAAGGAATAATCAATAGTAGGTGGATAATTGGTATCTAGCATAAACAGTTGTTCATTTTCTGTAGTCCAGTCAATAGGTGTTGGTAGTTTACGTGTTGGTGTGCTTCTTAATTTAGATGTTGGTGATGCTGAAGGAAATACGAGTAATGGTGAGGGTGTTGAAAAAGGTTGGTGAAAAGTCATTTATAAAAATAACTATAATAATAATAATAATAATAATAATAATAATATTTAAACCAGTTAAAAAATAAAAAATAAAAAAATAAAAAGAAAACTAAGGAAAAAAAATTCAAAATTATTTTTTTTATAAAAAAAGTCATCTGATTTGCTAACCCAGTATATATATATTTGATTATTTCTATTTTGGTGATACCAAAACAATGAGAATCGCTTTGACCATGTATGTGATATCCGATACCAATGTCCCGAATCTTTTTTTTTTTTTAATGAGCAATATATAAATAAATCAAACTTTATTTATTAAATTATTAAATATATTATACATCTATCACTTCACTTTGACAACCATTACATCTTGGCGTTTCAAGAAATTCAATAAAGGCTGGTTTTTTCAAAGGTGGCAACATTCCTAGTGATGGACTTTTTGTTGATAATAATTTATTCTTTTTTCCATGATCGTGTGTATTATGCTCTTCTTCGTCACTATCTTGTTCATTGTGTTTGTTATTTCCCCCACCTTCTTCCTCTTCCTCTTCATCTTCTTCGTCATCATCAGAACCGGCCCATTCAAATCCATTTTCGCTAACAGGACTAAGCCCATTTTGCATTAATTTGACTTGAGCAGCATCTAAAGCATTTCTTCCAAGAGTTAAATCATTTTCGTGGTGGTGTCGAATAGATTCATGTTGTTGCCACATACGTTCCAAATGTTCTTGATATTCATTTTTCAATCGTTCAATAATTTGTTCTAATCCTTTTGTTTGGTTTTTTAATTGATCTCTTTCTTTATCAAAATGTAATTCCGAATTTAATTGACGATCACGTACTGTTGTTAATTCACCTCTAATTGTTGTAAAGGCATCAAATTGGCGTTCTAATCTAAGCTTTAACTCTTTATTTTCTTTTTCTAATTCCGATAACTTTTCTTTGGTCACATCTTTATTATCATCGCCATCGTTATCTTCTTCTTTCTCTTCTTTTACTTTTCTTTTTTCTTCTTCCTGTTGTTGAATAGTATCATTTGTTTGCTCTGTTTGTATAGCACTACTAACAGATGATGATTTTGGTGAAGTAGTGGATATATTTTCATAATCATCAGTAGCACCACTAATAGATAAAGAGGACAAGGAGGTTGTTGTTGCTAATGAAAGTTTTTGTTGCAATTGTTCTACTTCTAAACTTTTTTCTAATAGTTGCTGTTGAGCATCTTTTAATTCTCTATTAAGCATATCAATTTCTAGTTGGACGCTACTTTCCATATCAGTGACTTGCCATTGTAGTGCTTCTTTATTTTGATCATTGCTTGCTAATAACTGGCGTGTTTCATCTAACTGTCGTCTTAATTTTTGTTGTTCAGCGGAATACGTTTGAATTTGGTGCTGAAGCTGACTTATTTCTTCTGTTAAAGTTGTTACTTTAGTTTGTTCTGTCATCCATTGATATCTTGCCTGTTCTAACAAACGTTCCAAATCACCATGTTTTTCATTAGATAAAACAAGTTCGGCTACCTTTGCATCATAGAGTTGTACTTGTTCTTCAGATTTATTTTTTAATTCGGTAAGTTCCTCTTGTAAAGCAGAAACTTGATTTTCTAATGCCTTTATTTTATCTTCATTTTCACGGAAGAGAGTATCATTTTCTAATAAACTATTGGATTGCTGTTGCTGTTGTTGTAATAATTCTTCTTTAGCTGATCTTTCCAATTCAAGAGTCTTTTCCAATTCTTTTAATTTTGTTTCCAAAGATTGAATCTTCATTGTCTTTTCGGATAATTGGCTTTCCAAAATATTACATTTATTTTCCCAAGAAAAGCTGTCATTATAGGGAGCTGCAACACCAAGACTATTATGATGATACTGTTGTTGATTAAGGTTATATTCTAGCTGTTGACATTGAGTTGTTAATCTGTTTCTTTCTTCTAATAAACTAGCTCTAGCCTCTTCCAATAATTCTACTAATTCTTGTTTTTCATTAATTTCATCATCCTTTAATGTTAATTGTTCTTCAAGATATTTGAATTGCTCTTGTTGAGATAGTTTTTCTGATTCTAATTTACTGATATAAAGCTGCTGTTCTAAAGATGTTGATTCTATTTCTTTGGAATTATCACGAGTTAGCTCTTGTAAGGATACTAATTCTTGTTTGACTATTGTTAATTCTTGTAAAGTTTCTTCATGCTCTTTTTGTTTTGTTTCAAGTAAACTTTCAGTTTGTTTTATTTTGTTTTTGAGATCGTCAATATGTTTGTCGGCATCATCCAGTTTTTGGGAAGTCAAAAGGAATTTATCTTGGGTTTCTTGTTCTTCTTCTTGTTTTTTTGTTATTGCTTGTTCAAAACGTTGTTCTAAATCTTTTTTGGATTTTAATAAATTATCATATAACTCTATTTTTTCCTTCAAAGTTTGCTGAATAAACAAGTTTTTATCAATTCCCTTTTTAATGGCTTCATCTTTTTTTTCCAAATTCGTTTCCAAATCTCCCATTTGTTCCTTTGTTTCATTTAATTTTTGATCAAGCGTATCCCGTTCTTGTTTCAATTGGTTGACCGTTTCTGTCATGTGACCTATCTGCTGTTCTTTGTTTTTCAGTTCATGCTGAAGCTGATCAATTTTCACCTTTAATTGCTCCTGGTCAAGTCCCAAGGTTCCTTTAGCAGATGAAAGAGCATCTATTTCATCACTTTTGGATTGAATTATTTCATTTGATTTTTCTAGTTCATTTTTCAATTCATTATATTGGTGTTGTTGCTCAAGGTACAGCTTTTCAAGCTGATTGTACTTTTGTTCATTTTCGGAGGCAGATGCAGTTAATTTGCCTTGCCATTCTTCAGAATGTTGTTTCAATTTATCTTCAAGTTCACGTTCCATAATAGTGAGTCGTTCTGTATGTGCTGTAATATCTCTATCCTTCAACTTCAACTTTTCATGAAGATCAATCGTTTCTGTATTCTTATCATCATATAGTTGCTTATGTTCATCATTTTCCTTCTTTGTATTTGTTAAGAGAGTTCTAGTTTCTTCCAATGTAAGAACGGTGGCCTCCAGTTCACTTTGTTTGTTTGCATATTTTTTTTCCAAATCACTTATTAATTTTAATTGATGATCCCTCTCTTGCGCAAGTTGTTGAATTTCATTTTTGATTTTGATCATTTCGTCACTTTGGTTAAAAATAGATGATGATATGGATGATGACTGACTAAAAGTACGCTCAATAGTATGATCACCATTGATACTACCACCATTATTATTTAATTTTTCCGTTAAGGTTTCAATTTCACGGCCCTTGGTATAATTTTCAGCTAATGTTTTTGCCAATTCTTCTTCAAGGTCATTTACCATATCGATTAAACGTGTTTGTTCAGTGAGGAAGTCGTTATTATTAGATTGTAATTCATCTATTTGTTTCTTAAATAATTCATTTTCTTTTTGTAATTGTTGGATAGAATCATTGTTTTGGATTGGTGATATATTAAGTTGCTGTTGTTGCTCTTGTTGCTGTTGTTGCTCTTGTTGCTGTTGTTGTAATTGAGATTTAAACTGTTCAATCTGTTTATTCAATAACGTTATGTTTTCAGTAGCTTTATCCAAAGAAATTTGAAGTGACTTTACCTGGTCTTGATTTTCTTGTATCGTTGCATCACTAGCTGATAGTCTTTGTTTTAATTGATCACGTTCCTTTTCTAATAATTGTTGACAATCCAAAGCTTCTTGTAATTTTTGATGATAACCCATAAGTTGTTCATTATTTTCTAAATGGAGTGTATCGAATTGTGATTTTAAAGAAAAATAATCATGTTCCAATTGATGCACTTGTTGGCTAAGGATAGATTTTTCTTGCTCTAGAGTTTGAGATTTATTTTGTAATTCCATATATCGTGGCGAGGTGATTGAACTAGCCGAAGCTACCATATTTAAAGGTTGCTGAGATAATAGTAGAGGTGATACAATAGTTGTTCCTGAAGGTGATTTAGCAGCTGGAGGAGAACTAGCTGTTGAAGGAGGTGATCTCATAGGTGGAGGAGGAGGGGGAGATCTTGCTGATGATGGAGGTGATTTAATAGGTGTAGAATATAAAGGAGCAGCTACAGGTGATGTTAAATTCATTAATGGTGATGAGATGTTAGGTGTAATATTTGATGTTGTGTTCATATTAATAGCAACATTTTCTTGTCTAAATATTTATGTATATATATATATATATAATGTTAATACCTTATTTTAAAAATGCTTTTATACTCTATTTATATTTTCAGATATAGTTGAATTATAAGCACCATTACCTTTGTCGCTCAATTGGCGAAGTTGGTTCATTATTTACACTATCTGTATTTTCTTGTTGATTATCTTGCGTTGTTCTTATGCTAGAAGTTTCACTATTATTATCAGATTGATCCAATCGTTTACTTTGAAATTTTTTAAGCTACGTGTAAAAATATTACAAGGTCAGATATCTTGCTTGCTTTTTTATATTAATTAAATAATAATATTAATATACATAGCTATTTATTTTAAAGTACCTTTTTTCTTGCATTTAAAAGCTTTGCCTGTCGAACACTTTCAGCATCCATTATAGCTTTACTTTTTATTTAAAAGTAATTGATAAGAAATGGATGAAGTTACAAAAAAGAGAGCGAGAGAGTGAGGGAACTTCAACAAAATGATATATATATCTTTTAAAACCCCGCATTTTTTTGCGTTACTTACAGATCAAAAAATAAATTATTTTTAAATGAAATATATGCATTATAGGTTAAGCTATACTAAATTCAAATAAACTATACTATATTTTACTATTGTAATTATGTTTTATTATTATTATCGTTATTATTTTCATTATTAACCTTTCATTATAATTATCGAAAATTACATATAATTTTTTTAATGTCATTTACTATATACGTACTCCATAAAGTGCTAGATAAATGGTTTATATTAACCACTGATAATAGTAATTGAGATCAATCCTATCTGCTAACCCCAATCTTGTATTTCAAGTAATGTAGCAAATACGATTCTTGATACTCTATAAAATAAATTCTTACCTAATAATTTTTTATTTGATTAAGATATTAAAGGCTATTTTTTTAAAAAAAAGATACATTATAACAACATGATTTAAAAAACCTTTTTTTTTTTTCGTTATTGTTATAAATTAAAATAAGTCTATTATTAAATAACAATAGCTAATCCAATACATATGTATGTTATATTGTAATACAGTTTATATATATATAAGCTTATTTTTTTATTCGTCATCAAATAAACTGCTGAATTTACGACTAATACTAGGATCTGCTGTAAAAGTATCATTGGATGGCGCTTTAGCTGCTAATAAAGCGCTAGTAAGATCTCGTGAAGATGCTGGTAAAGGTTCAGGTTCTAGTGGCAAAGATCCAGATTCCAATGATTCAGGTTCAGGTTCAGGTTCTAAGGACAACACGTTTTTATGAGATGATAATTGCTTTTTACGGGGTGTTAGAGATATTCCGAATTCTCTTGCTAATCTGGTTCTAGGAGTTGTTGGTGAATCTGGTGCTCTTTTCCTTAACACAAACGTATTTGTTTCTGTATTAGAATTTCTTTTAGCAATTCCTATTAAATAAATAAAATATATAAATGAATTAATATATAGATAAATAAATATTGTATATGCATAAAAACTAAATAATAATAATAATAATGTATATGTTACTTACGCTTTGGTGATAATGCGCTTTTTGTAAAACTTCCAGCTCGTCGAACCAATGGTCTACTTGTAAATTTAGGTTTTTCCGTAGTTGATTTATTAGATTTCTTTTCAGATCCATTATTATTATCTGTTGTTGTTGCTGTGGTTGTTTGTTTTGATTTAGTGTTAAGCGTCTTGGCCATATTTATTTCACGTTTCATAAACGGTAATATGGGGAACATCGTTTCTTTACGACGAGAAGCACCAGTAATAGGAGTAGTTACTTCAGGAGGATTATCTTTTTGTGATTCTTGTGAACTATTGATAGAATTATTTACCCAGTCAGCTTGAACTGTTTCACCACTATCACCACGAATCCGCATTTCCAAAAGCGTTTTTCTCCTTTTATTCGTTGTAGGAAACACATCATCTATATCACCATCACTATCATCTTTATCAATTTTTTCCATCAACTTGGAAACTATTTCTGGTAATTTCTTTGAAAAACTATGTGTATACATGTATATATATATATATATATATATATATATTAAAAAAAGGAAGAAAAGAAGTGAATTAATAATTGCTGTAAATATATTGTATTATATATATATATATATATATATATAGTCATTATTATCATGTACCTCTTTGCCAATTGATTACAAAATGTATGTATATAAATATCTGCCTGGTCCAGCCTTTTAAGAGATTTTTCTGCTGCTTCAGTATCACGTTCTTGTAAAAATGGTACTACATTTGAAACTTGTTCCCAAATAAACATTCTATCAAAATAAATCTCCAGTTGCTCTTCAGGGTTCTCACTTGCAAAATCAGTTTGTGCTGTTTGATATCCATGTTTTTTCTTTTTGCGAAACGGTGATTTTCCTTTGTTGCCATCTTGCTGATTTATTATCTGTATAGTTGTTAATAAAAATATGACTTGAAGTTTCGCACTACAATATATAATATAATACATGTGATTTTATTACTAAAAATTTTCATCATCAGCATTTTCATATATTCATTCAATACTTTTATAAATAATCACTTACTCTCTTATTTTAAGAGCTTTTAAGTATAAGTCTTCATAATCATCATTTCCTTTACCGCTTGAACGAATATTAAATAACCAGGTTGCTAGACAAATATGTTCTTGTTCACTACTTTCATTTGGATCCAAATTTAACATTGAAGGTATGCGTTTACGATGTTTCTCATCAAATTCAGAAGAAAGCATGATTATAGATTGTAATGAAGATGATATGGTAGATGGCTATAAAAAGATAAAAAAAAACCATATAGTGTATAAAAAAAATGTCATTAAGTATTCTGCTAAATACATTAAATATGAATTTATTAGCTATATTACTACCTTAATATTACATTGGTTATTTGGTTTTAATATGTGGTTTACATATGAAAGTAATGTTGTCATAGATTCTAGTAAAGTATACTAAATATGTATATATACATTAAAACATCAATATACGTATATACTTGTACCTCATACTTTAAAGAAAAAAAATAAGTACATATTTACCTTTGTGGTATAAAGCGTATCGAGATAAAGATCTTGAATAGCTTGAGTAAATTCATCAATGCTGTTGGGTAATTTTTTGGAAGGAGTGGAATTAAATAAACTATTATTGTTGCTACTGCCTTGATTTGTATTTAAATTGGATTTACTTTCTACATTAGACTTTTGTACATATTCTATGGATAAAGGGCTATGGAACGGTAACAAAAAAGAAATAAAAAATTAATGTTAATATAATTTATGATATATATATAATTGTATATATCAAATTAGTTCCATTACTTTGACAGATTTTCATCAAAAAATAGTTTGACACAAGGTGGACAATCCATGTCTAAATTTATTTGAATATTGTTTTCGTCATTGTTATTAGCATTATTTTCATTAGTAATATCACACAGCTTGATACAATTTGATGGCTCCATGCTTATAAAATCAACTATATCGCTTCCAAAAGGTTTCTGATTGTTGTCCTGCGAATTCTCTATAAGGTTTTTGGCTTGATTAGTAAAGTGATTGAAATTGATACTATGATCATCTTGAATTAAAGTCATAGCTGCACATCCATCCATCATATATTCTACCAATGCCAACTGCTTATGCTCTACAGTATCTATATCCGGTTTATAACTGAGCTTCAGCACAATTATCAATTGATGTAATTGTAATAGTTTAAGAAGAGTGAGAAAATTCTCATTGTAAGACCATACTAAGCAAGTTGTTACTGATGATCCATTGGTTTTTTTTGATAACCAATCCAGCTTAATTTCATATGTTGATATAAAAGTAAGTACATTTAATGATTCCACATTTTTAAATATATTCTCAAGACTAGAAACGATTGTACTGCTGCATTGACGATTAGACCCATTGTGTATCATGGCTTTGTTTCCACTAAAGGAAATGAATAAATAATAATTAAAAAACATTAGCATTATAGATATCAAAAGGGAAAGCGTAAATGGAGATAGTAAAGGAAAATAAAAAATAAAAAATAAAAAAAAGCACTAATTAATTTTATTACCTTTCCAAAGGACTAATGCAAACTGAAAGATTACCTAATTAACCAAAAATAATAAAATATATAAAACTCATATTTAATATATAAATACATATTTAATCCATTACGGTATATATAAAAATTACCATTAATATCATCATTAAAGAGTATGTCTCCAGCCCATATAGGTACGTCCAAATTTTCTATATCGGATGAAGATGAAGAAGATCTTTTTTTTGTAGGTTTAGATAAATTTAAAGTGGGATTAGAATCCATATATTGATAACGATAATGTTCAAATAAAGTTGCAAAAGATAATCCATAATGGCTATAATCAATTTTTAACATTGTTTCAGGTATTAAGCAGCCACCAAACATTTGCATAACAGAATTTAATCCTTTTTGAATATAATTACTGGTAGCCTAATATCAACCCCAAATGAATATAAATATGTAAATAAAAAAATAATCATTATGCATATCCCCATTATAAATTATATATATTAATATATATATTTACATCACTCGTATCATTATCATTGCAATCCATCCAATTAATAGATATATGCTGATTAGCAAAATCTTCCCATAGCCATCGTTTTAATTCACTAGCCATATAGTCAATACGATCAAAGATCCCAAGTAATTCATCATGTTTTTGATTAGGTGGTTTTTCATGTTGACCATATATATAATGATTTAAGTCTGTAAAAGATTTTGGACGATGAGAAATAACATACAAATAATTGTTAATCAATAAAGGTTCATTACGCCTTGATCCACCTTTTATAGTTGAATTTCTTATACGTTGTGATCTCGGCGAAGCACCAAGTAGATCAATATCTTTCCATTGGAATTCGGCCAAAGTTTGCATAAGCGCTTGTTTAAGATTTACAAAGCAAGGATCCATTTCCTTTGTTAAAGTAATATTATTTTGTATTTTTATTTCTTCTTCTTCTTGTCCTTGATCTTCTCGATCTTCATTTTCTATAGGATTATGAGGTAATTCAGCTGGTAGTATTTTTGTTTTATGCAGCTTTGATCGTTCATGAGTCACTTTTAAATAGAGCTCATTAACAAAGTCCTTTAAGGAAGTGGTTGATACAGGATGGAAACGTCGATTAGACATAGTAATAGATGTACTGAGAGAATTAAAAAAACGATATCCCCAAGTAATACGATCGTCAACGCTTTCCACATAATACAATAATATTCTTAAAATTAAAGTTTGTATATTTTCTAAAGAGTGTGTATCTACATGTTTTAAATGAACTAAAGGTTGAATATCTACAAGAAAAACAACATGAGGAGGGCGTTTGCTTTGACGATAAACGCTCATGAGATCATGGAAAAAAAAAAAAAAAAACTATTAGATATATTTATATAAAAAAAAAAAAAAAAAAAAAAAAAAGAAAGGAAAAAAAAAAAAAAAAAAAAAAAGAGAGAGAGAACGAAAGAAAAAACTTGATAGTATTTTTTTAAAAAAAAATTCACCAAACACCAAAAATATTTAAATTCCGCGCCACGCGATTTTTTTTATTCTTGTTTTTGGATTTATGCTCAATGTAATAAATAATCGCTTTATTTTTTTATATGTATTTATGCGCTTTATTGCTGTATTTTTATTTTTTTAAAAAAATCAGAAATTGATGTAGAAGTATTATATAATTTATTTTTTTATTTTTTTCAAAGATCTCTATTTTAAGTAAATATTCGTTATATTCACAAGTAGATATTAAACTAACCAATAGGTCAAAAATATGTTTATTTCCATTATCACCCATATACAAATTTATGAACCGATTAATAATAAAAAATGAACAGTAGAATTATAAATATAATATAAAATAAAACTAACGGTGGCCGATAAAAAATTCTTAACCAATTTTTATTATTACCAAAGTAAATAATTCGTGTTTCACGGTTTTCCTTTTTTAGTAGTTGATCTACTTTTTTCATTTTTTTTGTCATTTCTTTATTTTATAAAATAACTATTTAATCCTAAAAATTGGATTTATTACCTTGATATTATTAAGCTAAATTGAATATGAATCTGAGTCTGATAGATATTATATGATTATTTAAAGGTTTTAACAATAATTCAGTTCCTTATTCATTTTTTAAAAATAAAAATTGACAAGTAATAATATTAAATTTAACAAAACGCAAAAGATTATTTCCTTTTTTCTTTTTTTGATACGTACATAATAATTTTTTTTAGTACAAAACAAAATAAAAATAAAAGTGAAGAGGGAGGGAAATGAAAATAAGAACTTTTTATGTTTTAAAATATATACAATAAAAAAATACCTTTTAAGGAAAAGCTACTATGTACCAGCTAAAAAATATATGTAATAATGGGTATATGATAGAATATAATAATAAATATACTATTTAAAGGTTAATAATACTTCTCATAAAGTTTTCTGTTTCTATATCGGTTTCTAACATGGCAGCTTCTTCTTGACATTCTTGTGCTAAAATATTTTTGAATTCTTCCTCTTCCTTTTCTTCTTGTTCTTCATCATCTATATAGGTAGATATAGCATCATCTGATTCATCTGGTTCATCATCATTTATTTTATCGCTTTCACTATCACCATCATTCACATTATTTTCTGATTTATAATTGCCTGCATTGTCATCATCATCATCACTACTAAAATAATATTTACTATTTTCAAATGATACGTCTTCTTCGTTATCAGAGAGGGTATAGTTTTTAGATAGTCCTTCCTTATTATTCATACTATTCATTTCTTCATCATTATCATAGTCTGTAATTGATATCTGTTTCATTTTTTCATCAGCACTTGAATCCATAGTTTCGTCACTCTCGCTGCCATCCTCATTGTCGCTGTCATCACTATCCGAATTTTTCATCTTCATTTCTTTGTCTCCTTCATTATCATCATCAGTATCATCATCACTATCCATGTCTTCTACCTTTTCTTCTTTATCAATTCCAAAGATATCTGACCTAAAGTCGTATTTTTTCAAATATTTTGCAGGTATACAATGTTGAAGTTGTGATTTTGATACACTACGCTATATAGTAATAAACAACACAAATAAAATAAAAATAAAACAAATAGAATGCTGAATGAGTGTGTCCGTATATATATATATATATAATGATTATTATTACTATTATTATTATTTTATTTATTATTTTTAAAAAAAATTACCTTTTTATAAATCTTATTTCCATTTCGTCTTTGTAACCAGTGTGCTTTTATTATAACATCCTTTAAAAATTGAATTAAAAGTCTATGTAATATTAATTTTGTTTCTTCAGTGATGACAGCATTTTTATTGTATCTAATTATCACACCATTATAAATAAAACAAAACAAAAATGAGTACATTTATATTTTTAATTAAGATTCACTTTATTGATATTCTTATTCTATATATATATATATATATATATATGTAATACTTACTTTGTAGCCAAGGTTGATAATCCTGATAAATCAATACAATCTGATATTTCACTAAAAACATCCATATCTTTCTTTTTCTTGTTTAATTTTTTTTTGTTTATTTTGACTTGTTTACAATGAGGATCTTTCAAATAAATTTGATGAGCATATCTTCGGAATGAGACATATTCATGAAGCTCTGATGTATGATACATATTAATTGCCTGTGCTTGTTGATCAGTAAATGATGACAAATCTTGTGCAAGTTTTTCTTCTTCTTTTATCCATTGATCTGTCATTTCATTGGCAAAAGGAATAATTACTTTTGAATCTATATTAGATATGTAAATAGGTGATGATGATGAGTAATATGTTACTATATTATTTATATCTAGTTATTTATGCAAGTTTTTTTTTTTTTATCCCCTCGATTTCAGAAGCTGCTTTTAAATATTCACCATATATTTTGACTTGTAAGACCGTTTTAGTTGGACCAACGCGTCTTTGAATTTCTTCATAATTATAAGGACCACATCTCTCAAGAGCTTTAAAAAATCGTTGCTTTTCTAATGAACTCCATAAAACATTTTCTATATAAGAAGGTTCATAATCTTTTTCAAAATCAGTATCATGCTCGGCTTCAGATTTAGTTTGTAACCATAAACGATAATATTGTAAAAAAGTAGGTGAATAATCTTGGATTTTTTTGAGGAATATGTAGGAAGGATGAGTTGTGTCGTAAGAAATTATATTACTATTTTCATTTGTATCCATTTTTTTTTTAATAATAATAATAAAAGTAATAAAGGTGAAAGAAAATGATGTCTTGTTTAAAACAGTTTGAATGATTTGAAGTTGATATATATATGATATATATATGTATATATAATATAGATATGGAAAAAATAAGATAAAAAAAAAAAAAAAACTGAGAAATAAAATGATTGTAATAATGAGGTGGATCTTAAAAATTAAAATCACTCAGAGTGGCTTAAATTTTTTCGAATTTGCATTAATTTTTTTTACATGATCACTCTTTACTTTTTATTGCTGTAATTACTAAAAAAAAATAGAAATATTTAAATAAAAGATGATTTGAAAAACTAAGTTTAAACACCTATATATCAATAGAGTTCCATCTATCAAAAAGCGTTTTAGATCTTAAAATATTTAAGTGTTAGAGAAATCAAATTATTCTATAATGTTTCTGATGTTCACACGATCAAAAAAAAAGGCTGAATCTAAATTATTTTAAAACGTGTATTTTTTCTTAAAGTATCATCGACCAGGATGTTAAGGTTATTTATTTATTATATTTAATTGAAAAATAAAAAATAATATGTATATATATATGTATGTATGTATATATACAAATATAAATATAAATAAAAAGGGATATATATATATGAGGTAAAATAATTAATATTTAAAACTAATAAAAATTTTAAAGATCCATTAATAACCACTCATGGCTTGCTATTTCTTCTATTGATGGGCGATGTAAAGGGCTCTTACGTAAAAGCATATTTAATAATTGTGAACATTGTTTAGATATCCGAATAGATGAAGAATGATAATGACCATTGATGACTTGAAGAGGCGTGGAAAATGGTACCTGACCAAACAACATTGTATATAATAATACCCCTAGACTCCATACCTCGGCTGGTTCAGGTTCATAAATTCTTCCACAAAGTATTTCCGGTGATCCATAAGCCAAAGTACCATAAAAGCTAGATATCCACTGCCTTTTGCTAGTATCAATAGTGATTGCTGAGCCAAAATCAATTAGTTTGATCTAAATATATATGAAATATAAAAAAACATTAATAAAAACGAAAATGCAATTAAAGTTTAAACGATTCATATATAAAACAAAATAAAATGTACAAATAAATAAAAGGGCTCTTACATTATAGCGTCGATCAATCAAAATATTTTCATCTTTAATATCACGATGATAGATACCGTTTTGTTTCAAATAAAGTACAGTACGAATAAGTTGTTTAAAAATATATTGAGCAATTGATTCTGACAAGTGATGATGTTGTTCGATACATTCAAATAAATCTTGGGCATGGTCAACATGTTTAACACCAGATGTATTATTAATGTTATTATTATTATTTAATAAAATGGAATCTTCTAATTTGCTGATATTATTTTTCATAGTAGGATGATGATCATGTGATGTGATAGGTGTACTCCAGTCTTCCCCATGAGTCTCCATCACAAGATAGTAAAATGTATCATCCTGATAAACATTGAACATTTTAATGATATTTGGGTGGTTTAATTTTTGTAAAAGGTAAATTTCCGTCGGAATACAAGTTTTCTGAGTAACAAACGATGATGACGACAAGGATGATGATGATGATGATAGTTTATTTGTTTTTGTTTTTGCTGTTGTTGCTGTAATTGGAAAGGATGATGATCTAAAAAGAGTGGTTTTATCACAAACTACCCATCCCGAAGTGGGAATTTTATTTTTGTAAATGAATTTGACTGCACGGCGTTGATTTGTCACCTGATCCGTCGCCAATAATACTACCCCATACCCTCCCTTTCCAAGTATATTGCATTCTAATTTATATTTTTGTAAAAAAAATGGATGGATAGTATCGCTTTTATCACTTTTTTTATTGTTGTTTTGTGAATTCTTTGATTGCTGATGTTGTTGTTGAAATGGTGATGATGATGATGATGATGATGATGGTGGTGGTGGTGGTGGTTGCAATCGTCGTCGTCCTTGTTCTGTATCATAATTATAATAAGGCGAAATAATTTTTCCTTTTTGGTATTTATTGATAGATTGAAGAGTGGAGGATGGTTGTTGAATACATGTAGATCCTGTAGTTTTCATTTTCATTATTCAGTGTTTTGAAATATAAATAAATAAATAAAATAGAATAGAATGTATAGTTTTTAATGTCAAAATTAATAAATTGATATAAATACAAAGGGAATGTAAAAATAAAAATAAGATGAAAGAAAAGTATCAGAATAAGATTAAAATGATTATCATGATACTGATTATTTATAAGGGCATTAAAAATATAAAAATGAACCATGTGTTTTTTAGTTAATAATAATAAAAAGTACATCACGGGAAACTAATTACCAAAAATAAATTTATAATATATATATATATTTATATATAAATTTAGAACCGTGTTTTTTTTTTTGCATAAAATTAAGAGAAAAGATCCTAGTCCCCAGACCCATTAACTTATTGATAACCACTTGATACGTCACTACTTTATAAATGCTTCCCATTATTGTATAATGTGTCCCTTGTGAATGCAAATGATATATAACTTGATCAACCTAACTCGAATAAAAAGTCAAATGGTTTTTCTCTGGTCCCCTTTATTTCATTTTTTTAGTAATTTGATGCCGAAAGTAAAACGTTTTCAAACACCCCAACAAAATGATTTGTTCACACTTTATTTGCTCTTTCTATCATCTTTTATTAAAAAGAATATGAAAAGAAAAAACAATAGGAAATATTAGTTTATTATTATTAATATTCATATTATTATTATTTATTATTATAAACGTGTATAATAAAATAAATCAATCTATATCTTCAACTTACATAATAATAAAAAGAGTTGGTGGTAAAGAAACTATAAACATTACAAAATAAAACTAAATTTTAAAAATTAACATACAACTTTTCTAAATGGTATAGTTGATTATATATATAATAAGGCTGTACATATGTTCTATAATAGATTGAATTGTTTTATGGTGTTGAAAACGAGCCACGTGCTATCTTTAACTATAAAAGATCATTTTAAAGTAAATTAGCCTGCAAACTAATAATCCAATAGTAATAAATAGTAATAATAATAACAATAAAAATAAATGAAATCTATTATGTTAACATGGCAATTAATTTATAATTTGTTTTTTGTTTTTAACAACTAAAAATGTTAAAAGAGAATAATTGATTTAAAAAGTAAAATACTAAAATAGTATAAAAACTGAGAAAGAAAAGGGAGAAGCTTATCAAACCAACGATATTTTTTTTAAATATTGAAATTATTATTTAATGCTATTTATATATTATAGAAAGTAATTATTTACAAATTAATAGTTTTTATATGTATACTTGATACCACTTTTTCTTTGATTGCTCTAGTAGAAGGAATAAAAAAAATCTAAATTTTCTTTTAAGCAGCGACCATTACTGAGTACTTTATTAATATATTATAAATGGACAAAAGTATCGATTCATTGACAAAGTCTCCATAGGATGAAAGTAGCTGACCGGGTTTTTCAAGATGGATATAAAGTTGATAACCATTGATAAATTTGATGTTTTTAAATGATGAACACAAAAAAATCATCAAAACTTTCATTATGTATGTCTATTACTTTTCCAATTTTTTTTTTATCAAAAAGTTTAAACATATTAGTATTTGTTATACCAAAATGGATATACAAATAAAATCTGAATTTTACTGACTATTTATAATTATATATAAGAAAAAATTAAATAAATCCTTTATCGAAATACTAATAATTAATATAATATTAATATTTGTTAAACTTACGTGAAAAATCCCACTGATAATTTTCTTCATAAGAATATCGATAGGTAGCCGTAGAAAGAGAATTATTGTTATTAGTATGCATCATTAATTTTTACACTTTTTATAATATTCCTTGAATGAGAACTCTTACTAAATTCTGCTCACTTTTCTTTATCTATTTCAAAAAAAAAAAAAAAGAATAAAAAATACCTTTCGCCTTTAAATATATTATTTTTAATAGCACTAATAAGAGTATAGAATAACTCACGCTATATAGACAGTTTATATTAGGTAAATAATTTATAATGACAGTACATATATATTTTTATTTTATTTAAAAAAAATAGAGATTTATCCACTGATATATATAGTAAAATAAAATTATAAGAGAACATCAGTTCTAGGTAAAAATCGAACTTCAAAAGGTAATGGATGAACAACAAGACCATTTACTGCCCCATCAATATTCACAGGTACTTCATTTCCATTTTTGTCCAAAGGTGGTGCAATAGTAGCATGAGCAAACATTCGTGTGAGAATATAAAACATTTCAGATTCGGCCTTTTGGATATAGGTATATAAATAAAAAGATAAAAGATAAAAAAGAGAAGCAATGATTAATATGAATTTAATAGTTTACCATCGTTCTATCTGTATACATATATATATATATATATATACACTTACCAAATGAATAGCAGGGCAAATACGTCTTCCCCAACCGAAA
>MU612194.1:0-26735 GCA_025201675.1 Cunninghamella echinulata
AAATAATTCACCAGTTGAATCATCCAAGAATACTAAATCAGCATCAGCACCTACATTAAGGGTTCCTTTTCTATCATCGATACCAAGAAGTCTTGTTTCTCCACTTGGAAATAAATGAATATTTTTTTTAATTAACAAACAAAAGAATAAATAATATAGATAATAATAATCTCTTTAATTGACAAAATATTATAAGCCCCTCAACGTTTTTTTTTTCATTTTTCCATTTTTTTATATGCGTATTGATAAGTTATCTTTTATATATGTTTGTGAAAATAGTTCACGTGGATTTTTAAAGTGTGACGTAAAAATTTAGATAAGTAGGTCAGTTTCACATAAGCTACTTTTATGTACAAAAAAGAAATTACTAGAAAACTAAAAAAAATCGCTGTAATAAAAATGATTTTAAACTAAAAAAGAAATTGATGGAAATTCGATGAAACTAAATAAAATTATATAAACCTATGAATACATTTATTTTTATTTTTTTTTTCTTTTCTTTTTTCTTTTTCTTTTTATATATTTAATTTTCTTAATCTACATCTTTTTTCTCCAACACAAAATAAGGATTTCCTTTTTAAGTAGCTTACATTTATTTGTAGCCATCAACTTCGGTACATCTTCAAAGTTTAATTTCATAACAAAAAAATAAAAATAAATCATGTTATATGATGACTTTGGTAAGATTATAAAAAAAAAAATCCTAATTTTTTTTATCTTTTAAAATAAAGGGGACTCTTTTTTAATTATCTCTTCCTCTTTCCTTCCTTTTTCTAATTTTTTTTCTTTTTCTTTTTTTATAAAAAAAAAAAAAGCAATTAATAATAATAATAAAAATAATACAATGAAATCACCTACTTTACAGTTTGATATGATGTATATATCTTCTTGCTCAGATGACGACGATGAAGATAGTTCATTAATGTCAGGTACTTTCAGTACACTTTCAATATCTACTCAAAATGACCATCCAACACCTTCTATAATGGAACAACCACATCATTTTCATTCAACAAGATCACCTTCTTCTTTATCCATATCTTTTTTTCAGCATGCTATGGAAAATGATGATAATGTTACAAAATCAAAAAACACTTATTTTATGGATGGTGGTAATCGATTTATATCGGTAATTAAAAGATAAAATAAAATAGAAATAGATGATCAATTCTTTTTAATTTTTTTTTTTTTTGTAATTTTATAACTCATGCATTTTTTATTTTTTTTGTATATGATCTTTTTCTATTTTCTTCTTTTAAATAAATAAATAAATAAAAAAATAGGTTCCAATGTTAGGTAATACAAATACAAAGGCAGGATCTTGTATTTCACGTCTTTTCGAAGAATGGCTGGCCAATAAATTATATTATCAACCTCCCCCACCATCATTACAAGAAGAACAAGATGATAGAGTATATATGGAACAAGATCAACAGTTACCCATATTACAGGATAGTGTGGAATTATTAGCAGAAGATATTTTAAATAAAATCAAAGCATCTAACCAATGGCGAAGAAAAGGGTTAGATAAACTTTTGATTAAAGTACGTACTGGACATGTTTATACTTATCATTCTTTAGATGATGGTCAACCTTTAATCACCCAAGGTATGGATGAATTGTTTCAACAATTCCCATTATTTGTAGAATTTATCGTTTATACTGCTTCTTCTTTATCATCATCATCTTTTCATCATCATCATCATCATTCTTCTTCTCAAGTTTTATTAGTCGTTGAAAATGTTACTATTAACCCTGGCAAACCTTATAAAATTCTAGAAGAATTTTAACTCATCATTTCATATATATTATTTTTTTTATTGTTTTATTACTATATCATTAATCATAAATATATATATATAATTTTATATAAAAACATTATACCCATCTAATTATTATTATTATTATTTCCTTCCATCTACTCTCTCTTATTTATTCTCTATTTTTATTTTTCACTATTTTTGAATTTAATAAAATTAGAAATA
The DNA here is from genome assembly GCA_025201675.1 of Cunninghamella echinulata. NCBI lineage: Eukaryota > Fungi > Mucoromycota > Mucoromycetes > Mucorales > Cunninghamellaceae > Cunninghamella > Cunninghamella echinulata. Next base: position 1,986 of record MU612194.1, read on the forward strand.
CATAAATAATAATAATAATAATAATTGATAATAAATAAATAAAAAAGATGAAATCATCATTACTTTATATGGTTTATCTTTATTTGAGGAGTAAAATAAAATGATAATATTTGTTAACAGAGTCCTCTATCAGTTCCCAAGATCGCAAATTGGAATTATATGCATATCCTTTTTTTTTTAATCGATTAAAGAAAAAATAAAATAATATGAAATAAAAAAAAAAAAAAACTTATCTATTTCCTTTTTTATAATCAAAAATCATTTTGTGTTAATTTTATAATTATTTATATATTTAAATATAAAAAAAAGTGTGAAACAAAATGATTTTATCCTTTTTTTTTGATAACTGAAAATAAAAACATGGGCAAAAATAAAATAAATAAAAATAGATGATTGCGAAAAGAATTTATAATTTATTTATTTATTATTTTCTATTTTTATGATGATGAAGATGATAATGGTATTGGTAAGGGTGTTACTTTTTTCAAAGAAAAGGATAATAAAATGATAATGATTCCTAAAACAATAATGGCCTTCAGAGAGATGGTATCGATAAATCCATTAATAATTTCCGCAAATGTTTCGGCAAGTACTTTTGTTTTCCCTACCCATGCTGGCGTATATAAACACTGTTGCCATTGACGACATTCTTCTTCCATTGCTGGTAATCTTGTACTTGGGTGACATCTATTTCTATCGTATTCTTGACTACATATAAAATATCTTTCTAGCGATTCTATTGATCATTTAAAATTAATATAAAACAGTAATATATAATAATTACTATTAAGGTTGAGCAAGATAAATAAAATAAATCATGTTTTATTTTATTTCTATTTCCGTTTTGATTTTTGATTTTTTTACCTGATTCGTATATTGTCATTTTTGATTTAACATCTTCATTTAATGCAAAAACAAATTGAAGACCGACATATAATAAAATACTAAATAATGCTAATTGAAATCCAACTCGGATCAGACTATATAACATAAAAATAATAATAATATTAAAATACATGAATAAATATTTCCATTTTTTTAATAGTCGTTTTATATTACGTTTATTTTCATTTATTATTATTATTATTATTACCCAGTGGAATAATTGATTAGACTCTTTTTATGAGCAATTGGGTCATGATGATAAAATGATGCTGACATTGGGTATACATGGGAAGAATAAGGTGGTGATGTTGTTTGTCGTTGTTCGTTAATATTCTTATTGATGTTATTACTATAAATACCTGAATTGCTATAAATATTATTATCATTCATGGGATCCATCGAATAGATATCATTGTTGTTACTATAATTATTGTTATCCGTAGAATTAGTCGGGTAGATATTATTATCATTGTTATCCATAAATCCAGTCGTATACATTTCATTATTGTTATTCGTAATATCTGCAGTATTATCATTATTATAAATATCCTCGTTTTCCACTTTTCTTTCTTTATCATTATTATCTATTTCTTTTTCTTTTGCGTTTTTAGATTTTTTCCAACGATTAAACATAGTTGAATAGAATGGTTGTTTAGATGATGATGTTTCTTTTTTAAAAGATGGTTGGTATGGTACTATGGCCTTTGTATAAGTAATTTCATGATCATCAATCTAAAAAAAAAAAAGAAAATGATAGAAAAAAATCGAATTTCATAGTATTAGATAATTAGTTTACTGTATACATATTTCAGGAAAAAAAAAAGTGGCATATATGCATTTGTTTATTTTTTGTTTACATTCTTATGAGATTCTAAAGGTGAATCTTGTATTGGATCATCAAGTATCATGCTTTCAGGTACTGAAGATATATTAAGATCTAAAGGTTGTTGTTGTTTACCTTCTTGTGGTATATTAAAGTTTGGTAGCGAGTTAAATAGCTTTTTTGTGTTATTCATAAAAGATCTTTGTTTTTCTTCTATTGATGATCTTGGCTCCTTCAAATGTGTTGATAGAACTATTATATATATATATATATATATATACATATACATGTATGCGTATGTGCGTAAGTGTGTATGTCAATTCTTATATAAATCAGTATATTTTTAAAAAAAGCGTTAGATCACTTACAAATATTTGCTGTTGAATCTTTATTCCCAGTTGTAAAAGCATTAAATGTAAACAAATTAGGTTGGTCATATTCAAAATCCATTGGTGCTTCTCCTGTTCGTTGAAAATAATGACTCATGTTGATATTAATTCTTCTATATACAAAAAAAAAAGTGAAAAAAAGATAGTAAAAAAAAAAAAGTGAAAAGGCTAAAAAGAAAAAAGAAAAAAATAGTTGGCAAGGAATGCAAATTTTTAAAAAAATTCAAACAACGCCACGCAATTTTTTAATCATTTAAGAAAAATAATCCTTTTTATTTTTTTTCTTGCTATTTTTTCCTTTAATAATAACAATAGCAATACATGATATTGCACCGACTTGAAAGTCATTTATCCACATTAAAAGTAACATCATTAAAATCCATAGCAACTTCTTGTGGTATAGGCGTAGCGGGAAGTAAATTGGAATTATTAAATCGATTAAATACGCACTTTAAAGATTTAGTGAATATTGGTACAGACTTTGGATCAACCTCCACCTTGGATAAAGATCGTTTATTACCCAAGAGTATACTATCATTTGATCTAGGTTACAGAAATTTTGCATTTGTACAACTTACAAAAGAATATGAAATTAAAGAATGGCAAGTAACCGATTTTGGATTTGGTAGTGATCATATTGATTATCATCCTTCTATTATAGCACCTAACATAAGACAATTTCTTTGTGACAACGTTCAACCTTTATTTCCACAAGTTGATCACATTATTGTTGAAAGACAAAGGGCGCGTAGTGGTAGTAGTTTTAGTATTTTTGAGCATACTTTACGTGTCAATACAGTAGAATCATTTTTATGGTGTATGTTGTATGAATTTAATTCAACTTTAACGGAAAAAAATAATGATCAACAGCAACAGCAGCCATTTTCTGTACCTATGTCTCCTCTCTTAAAACAAAATATTGATAAATTATGGTATGATGATTTATTATCAGAATGGAAAATTCATGCCTTAAAACAAAAACGCAACACTAATAATGAATCGACCCTCACCACCATCCATAGTAAAATGAAATTAACTACTCATGAGAAAAAATTAGCATCTACTCTTTTGGTTTATCGTTGGTTGGATCAACTCTATATCAAATGTCCTTCTCATTTAAAGAATATGTTTTATAATAAGGATAAACAAGATGACCTTAGTGATTGTTTAATACAAGGGGTTACTTGGTATCAATGGAGAAATAACGCTATCAACCATTTGATGGAATATGTGTGATTATCTAATATAGATCATATTATTTATCTAAAATAGTAAGTGGTTTTATATATATAAATATATATATATGTTAAAATATATTATAAAATACAACAATAGATAATTATAAATAATAAATAGTAAATAAATAGTAAATAAATAAATAATAATAATTTTAACTAAGTTTAAGTGTGTAATTCTTGTTTGAATCTATTTTTTTTTTTTAGTATTGGCTACGACTTGACATTTCAGGTTGATCAACTTGTGTTGATGGCGATGATCGATGTTCGGTGCCTTCACTATAAATAGGAAGGGCATAATATTCCATACTTCTAGGATTTATGGTGTTTGGAGCGCAACCTGTAGCTTTGGCGATCCAATCACGAAGATCATGAATAGCTAATATAATAAAGAAGGCGATAATAAAGATAGTGCCAACAACAATATACATAAGAGCGGCTTTTAAACCTCCACTCCAATCTAAGAAAGGGTACACCCATATATCATCACTATAAAAAAAAAGTTTAAGGTATTAATGAAAAAAAGGTTACAATGAATTTACCGATTACTAAAGATAGAAACTCACATGGCGTCAGGTTTTTTTTATTTTATTTTTTATTTTTTATTTTCATATAACTAACTTACACACTATAAACAACAAATGATAAACACATATAAATAGCAACGTTGATAATTAATAATAACACCATATTAGTATATATTTGAATTCTATTCAAGATCACATCAATTAACATCATGAAAAAGGATACACCATGGACAGAGACATTAAAAAAAGTTTGTAAAGGTGATAATACTTCAGTACCATTTAAGAAACTCCAATATACAACTGGTGTAACAATACTTTATTTTTTTTAAAAAAAAAAAAAATGTTAATAAATTATAATATTCTGACTTGTAAAATTTTTTTAAAATATGCATACTTACTTAAAAGTGATAATTGTATGATATAAGTAAATGAATAAATAATTAAGGGTGGTAGGTTGATTAAAAAAAGAATTAAGTTGTCCTTTTGATAAAATGTATCGGACATGATGATAACAAACAGTCTAAATAAATAAAAATAAATAAGAGTCAAACAAGCGATTATATAATAATTCAAAAACAAAGTTTCACTTAAATTTTGGTGTAATTCTTTTTTTTTTTTATATAATTTTTTTTACCACATAATACGCATGAAGTCCAATAAATGTAAGATTAGTGAAGTAACCAAAGAAGATGAATGGTGTATTTTCTTTTTTATAAGATATAGCTGAATTAGCGAGGTTTCCCCATATGATGATTGTTGAATATACACAAATGATTAATCGAATAATTAAAAATACTTTTGAAGGTATCCAGTAAGATGTTACTGCTCTTTCCGGTTCAAATAAATCAAATCCAAACCATCGAAAAAACGAATAATTAGACCTATTTAATCTATCGTCTCGATAATCCCTTTTCATGATGTTGTATATATATATAAATAGTTATAATTTATTTTTATTATTATTATTGTTGTTGAAAGGATATATGTATAATAATACAACAATAGTAATAATAATAAAAATATCAATAGAATAGAAAAAGAAAAAAAGCAAAAGAAGAAAGAAAAGTAATAAATAGAAAAAAAAAATTAACATTTTTTTAATGATAATAATAGAAAAACAATATCTGCGGAAAACAAATATCAATTTTTCTGATTTCTTTTCCGACTTTTAACACGTGGGCTTCGATTAAAAGGCGTTGAAGAAGCTGAGCTACCACTACTACTACTTGAGTTGAATTTATAATCCAATTCTACCACATGAGAATCTTCTTCAGGTTGAGTATCCATAATAATTGATGATGATTTGATACCATTGCTAATATTGTTATTATTATCAATTTTATCATTATAACAATGATGATCACTTTTAAGACATAAATCACAACCTTGTAATTGACTTGTCATCCATGGTAAATTATGTCGATTATAATTAATCATAGTTGAAGAAGATACACAAAGTGAACCCAAAGTAACACCAACAAATAATAACCAATATACTAACATATTTTGAATTAATGTTGGCCAAACTCCACCATAAAATGAAGCTAAAGCAACTAATTCAGATGCACGCCATAACCAATATAATAATTCTATACCTTTGAACCAAGCCGAATCGATAATAGATCTTTTTTGATGATGATAATGAAAAATAGTTTCAGATGATGATGATGAATTGATATTTTTTAAACCGTTGCAAATAAATAGATTAGATGGAATACTATGTAATAAGAAGAGCAAAAAGAATACAAATACATTTAAAACCACAACTTCGGCTGCAAACATCCAGGTATCAGCTATAGGAACCCATTCACCACCAAATACCATACCAAATACATAAAATGTACCAAACCTTTCTGTAGGTGTTTCTCCAGACGGAATAAATTCGGCCCGAAACCAAGGTAGGGTGATTAAAGCAAGCGTGAAAATAAATGATCCGTACCATACGGAAGGTTGTGAATAAGGTAATTGCAAGCATTGGAATGTCCACACAAGAATTTGTCTTTTTAATACTTGGTATCTACTCATGGATGGTCCTTGTTGATCTAATATGTGAATTCTAACCAATAACCGACGGCTAATATCTTGGTCGTTGTATATTCTAGGAATTAATAATATAACCAACATGAAAATAATAGACAATAAAGTAATACATTGAAGCTATAGTGATATATATATATATATATATATTAATAACTATTATAAATATGTAATTGATTTTTTTTTCAAGTATATATATAATCATAGGTGTTTACCAAAGTAGTCATATGAGATGATATGATCCATTCACCAGCACCACCTTCAATATCAAGGCGCTTGCCATCTGTACGGAATAATATGGTTGATTCACCAATTAATCCGGAAGAAGTTTTAACTTGAATAGATAATACATGAGAGCCATATTGATAATCTAGTGGATTCCAAGGATGTACCCATAAAGGATTTTTTTTATTGCCAACATATCGGGTAAAATTTTCTTTTTGGTCACCATTGTTGTCATTTGAACTTTTATAGTTGGCGTTTATCAGTTTTCCATCTATTTTGATTTGAATAGTTAATTGATCAGGAGGTTGGTCTGTGAATACCAAAAAACGAATATGAGAACTTGATTGAATACGGTCTAATGGTTCCTTTTTATCCAAAACAAAACGAGCATCCTTTGGGTTTGTAATAAGAATAACAGGTGGAACAGCTGGTTTAGAGTCAGGCCATTCAATAGTATTGTCATTCATTAATGGTATAAGTGAAGATTTTTTGGTTTGAGTGGAAGGTGCTTGAGGAAGTCTTGCATCAACAAATGATATAATGTCATGATCAACTGCCACTATACGATACATGCCATGATCTTTCATGTCGCCTAATTCTAATTCTAACGTTTGAGTCATGGGATCATATGATTGGAGGATATCACCTAAACCTAAATGCACAAAAAATAAATATATTTTTTGCATGAATAATATTTCTTTAAATTAACCACGTTTTTTTTTTATTGCTAAGGTTATTTATTATTTTACCTGCAATTAAGCGATGAAGATGACCACAAAAATATACACTATAGTATTTAGCCAAATCTCTAAATGTGTGACCATGTTGCGAAACGCCAAACACCATAGTTGTTGTAGGATAATGAGAAAACTAAATAAATAGAAGATTTTAAAAAATAATTATTTATTTGAAACAAAATAAACATAAAACAAAAATAAAAATTAAGTGTCAGTCCCTAGAATTCATATGCAATTTTAATTTTAATTTTTTTTCTTATAATTTAATATAAACTTACAACAAAAGTATGATTTGCAGGCTTCATTAATGCATGAGATAATCTATCCATAGTATTTGAAGTAAGGTAACCGAAAAAATTAAAAGGTCTTGAAGGTCCACGTTTAGGGCTATTTTTATTAATATTAACAGTAGTAGTAAAAACGCATCAATGAATAATTTTGTTAATTCCTTCTAAATCAATTACTAAATATTTTTATCTATTTACCATGCATCAATGGCTACAAATTGATAATCACCATAAGGTTGGGTATGATTCCATGAATAAATGCCTTGACCTTCTTCAACTTTATTAGCACTTTGACCATATGTACGATATAAATTTACCCTAGATTGCCAAGAAGGAAGATCAAAACAATCGTGATTACCCCTCATATCATACCAAGTTGTATTTGTCCATGTTTGTTGTTCAATAGCTGCTTTATAAACCTTCCATTCTTCGATATATTGTTGTGATGTTATTCTTTTACGATCTTTGGCATCCGTTAAGTCTCCAGTAACAACGACAAATTCTGGTCTATGCGTAAAACAAAACAAAAAAGATAGATATATAGATTTAATATTTTTCTCTTTTCCTTTTTTTTTTTTTTTTAATTTTTTTTACTTGATAATAGGAAGAACAGATTGAATGAATTGAAGGAAATGGATTGTGTGACCCTTAGCCCGATATTTTGATATGTGCAAGTCGGATATCTATCATTTTAAAAATAAAAATAAATAAAAATAAATAAACAAAATAAGTAAATGTAAATAAATAAAAAAATTGTTTGTCAACAATAACTTGAATGAAACAAAATTGTTTTATTATTCATTTTTAAAACGTCATTACTTATTTTAATACTCTTACTCTTCCCCCTTTTTTTATATTTATTTTAAAAAAAACTAATTATTTCCTTACCTGTGTAAAATAAAAAAGACCATCTAGTTTATCATCCAATATATGAATTTGCTGAGAAATATTTTGTTGAATTGTTGATTGTCGCACCTTTAATTCAGAGTCAGTATCTTTTTTATGTGAAAATGGCCAAAGAGAACCTCTTGTTGATCGAAGTTCTTTTGTAGATGACCAATATAATTGACAGGCACGAAGAGAACATAATATTGTTATAATAAAACATAACCGAGCAATGACTTTAGGCTTCATCTCGAAGAGTAAATATGATAATAATAAAAGTAACTACGGAATCTTGGTATGGTTTTTTTGTTGAAAAAGGAATCTTTTTTTTTTTATCAATAAAAAAGGATATATCTAAAAAATATAAAAAATAAAAGAGAAAGAGAAAAAAAAATTTTTTTTTTGAAAAAATAAATAAATCATAGTAGTATAAATAAATAAATAAATAAATAAACCTATACCTGACATGATCCTGTTTCAATTTTTCACCTCAGGCCATTGCTTGGACCACGTGCTTAAAGCATTTCATAAAATCCTTATCTTGATAAAAATGGCTCTTTGTCTAAAATAAAGTTTTGTTGTTAGTTTAATATATATAAGATAAAGCATTGAGTTAATATATATATATATATATATATATATAAATGAATAAATGGATGAATAAATAAATAAATAAATAAATATATTTGTAATGTGAAAATAATGCTAAAATGGATTTATATAATTATTTTATTAATATTAATATTATTATTATTGTTATTATTATTATTATTGATTGCTATTATTATTGAATTATTATTTTGAATAATATTCAAACAAGGCTTCTACTCTTTGATGCAATTCACTTGCCCTTCCGGATAGTGATAAGAAGAGCTGATTTTGTGAAGAAATAAGCATACCAATATCTTGAGGTGATTTTCCTGACATCATTTCTTGCTGTAATCGTTCTTCTATTTGTCTAATGGCATATTCAAATTCTACTAACTGTGTACGTAACCTTTCATATAATTCAATAAAGTATTGCTGATGTTCACCTGATCCAGATGTACGTTTGGTATTTCCATAATCTAAAATCATTTTATTTGCTGTTGTGGTGCGAAGTTGATATTGGATATCATCACCAAGACGATCGATAATTTGTAATTGTGCTTGTAATTGGTCTTTCAAGGCTGCCCCATTATTTAATAATTCAGATACTTGGGTATTTACTTGTAAAATATCTTCACCACCGAAAGCATCAATTCGTGATTGAATATTACGAGATATTAATTGTTGATTATGAATGAATTGTTCAGCTTCTAAGAGTACTGATTGAGCATCACCTGGCAATTGTACAAAACGTGTTGCTTTTTTAATTTGATCTACACTTGTGATATTAGATTGTATGGCTGTTGGTACAGAAGTAGTAGGTGGTGCTATACCAAAAACATCTTTGGATGTTGATAAGGATTTTGATATATTTTTTACAGGAGTATTAACTGATGACACTGTTATAGGCGTAGAGTCTGTTGTAACAAATGGTTTAAATGAATCTGCTGGCTTTGTAATAGAAGCCGGTGCTGTGTTTGTTGGAGTTCCAGATTTAGGCGTTGTTGAAGTAATATCTGCTACGCTAAATAAGTCCTTAGTTGCTGTACCTCTAATGTCTATTGTTTTTGTTATAGAGTTAGAATCTTGAGATGCTGTTGTTGTTGTTGTTGATGATGATGGTGCCGAGGTAGCTTTTTGTACACTTGCTAAATTAACAGATGATATAATACTATCCTTGTCTGAAGAAGATAATACTGATTTTTCTGGTTGCTCATCTTTTTTCCCTGGTAATGTAAATGGTTCTTGTAATTTTTTGGTTGGTTCAATAGGTGTTTTAAATGATATATGTCTACTTTTGCTTGGTTCGGTTGTATCAAAATCGTCCCCTTTACGTTTTCCCCCAATTGAATTAACATCTTTGCTTGTTTGACCAAATGAAAAAGCTGTTGGTGGTTTATCTCCTATGTTTGAACTTTCTTTTGGTGCCGAGAAATTGAATGATGGTGGTTTTGAAGCAGATTGTTCTTTATTTTTATCTGTAGCATCTTTATTAAGAGAGGTAGTAAAGTTGAATAAATTGGATGATGCAGGTTGAGATGGAGATGCTACTGCAGGAGTAGATCCAAAATTGAATGAAAAAGGTTTAGAAGTTGTAGGTGTACCTGATTCTGTGATTGATTTATTTTCTGAAGTGTCTGTGATTTTTTCAATATTTTCTGTATCCCCTTTCTTATTATTATTATTACTATCAGCTATTCCTTCTTTTTCTTTTGTAGTACCGAATGAAAATGGAGTAGATTGTTTGGATGAATCAAGATTAGGTGCTGAGGTAGTAGTGTTTGGTGGGAATGGAATACTAAATGGAGATGGACCAGATTTGGGTGCGGTTGGGATTGTTGTAGTTGATGTACTAGGAAAACCAAATGATAAAGCTGGTTTTTCAGATGAACTAATTTCTTTATCGTCAGCTATAATATATATATATATATATATATATATATATATATGCATTAGTTTTTCTTATTTCAATTAAAGTTATTATTATTATTATTATTATTATTATTATTATTATTATTATTATTATTATTATTATTATTATTATTATTATTATATACTTTTTTTTGCTGGGGTTCCAAAAGAGAACGCAGGTCTATCGGTAGGCTTATTTTTATCATCATCTATTTTACAAAAGATGTATGTATATAAAAATTAATATCAATCAATTGATCTTCATTAACAATTGGCCAATTACTTTTATAAATTATTATTATATACCTTTCTTTGCTGGAGTACCAAAAGAGAATGTAGGTTTGTCAATAGCTTTATCTTTATCATCATCTATTTTTCAAAAAACAGGATAACATATATATATATTGCTTTTAATAGGCTTGTCTTCTATTATTAATAATCTTTTTTTTATTAATTTAAATATATTAATATACCTTTCTTTGCAGGAGGAGTGCCAAAGGAAAATGTTGGCTCGTCAGAGCTTTTGTTTTTATCATCATCTATTTCACAAAAGAATATAAAGCCTGATATTAATACACTGACCTTACTTTATAATTGACTGTTTTATTAATTAATTTTTTAAATATATACCTTTTTTTGCTGGTGTACCAAATTGATATGTAGGCTTATTAGATGATTTTTCTTTATCATCATCTAATAAATAAATTTAAATAAAATATTATTTAGTTAATCGATATTAAATAATGTGTGTATATGTTTCTTTTATTTAATTATTTGACATACCTTTATTTACTTGTGTACCAAATGAAAAATTAGATAAAGTTTGATTGTTATCTTTTTTATCGCCTATAAAATAAATATATAAAACATAACATATGGGTTTTTTTTAATATATTATATAATATTTAAACATTAATATAGATTAAATTGATTGAATATTAATCATAGTTAATGTTTTACCGATATTTGTTGCTGGTGTACCGAACGAGAAAGGAGCTGCTGGTTTATCATCTAAATATGAATAAATAAATAAATAGTGGTAAAAAAAATATTAATAAAAGATTTTATTCATAACCCTACCAATTCTATTACCCTTTATATTTAAATATTACCTTTTTTTGCTGGTGTACCAAATGATGAAGTTGCAGGGGGTTGATTGCTATCTCTATTGTCATCTATGAAAATACATATATATGAACATAAATTCAATAATTTAATTATATATTTATATGTGATGTATTATGTTTTATTTTTACCTTTTTTCTGTTCACCTTCTTTTTTATCATCTATAAATATATATCAATAAAACAAATTTTAATGTACATATATTCATTTATTTTTATTTTGATATACGTTATATTTAACTTTTTTTTTTTTATAAATATACCTGTTTTAGGAACATTTCCAAAAGCAAACGATGATGTTGTTAAAGATGGCTGTTTAGATGTATCGGTAGTAAAAGAAGGAGCTGGAGCTGGAGTTCCAAAACCAGTAGTGGCAGATGATGCTGATGGAAAAATGAAATTTGATGATGATGTGAAAGATGTAGAAGTAGATGTAGTAATAGATGACGTTGATGTTGTACTAGTGTTTTTATCAGCAGTAACACCAGTAGTAGTAGTAGATGTTACTGAACCGAAAGAAAATGCTGGTTTATTAAGAGCTGTAGTATCTTTTTCACCTTCTAAAAAAATATACAAAGTAAAATAAAAAAAATTTAAAATAAATGCTTGATTGAATCCATATATATATATATATATTTGGATGTTTCCTATATAATAATTTTCACGTACCTTTTTTAGCTGGGGTGCCAAAGGAAAAAGCTGGCTGGGATGGTTTATCATCACTTTTATCATCTAGTAAATATTATTAATATAAATAAAATACTGTCATTAATATTCATTCTACCGCTTTAATGAAATTCTATCTATCAATAATATATTTCATTGCGCTTGTTTTTTCTTTGCATTTTTTTTAAAGATATAAATTAATATATTTATATATTTATATACCTTTTTTTCCAAAACTAAAAGGAGAAGATACTGTGTTAACTGGAGGTTGTGTAGTTGAAGTAGAAGGATTTGGACTACCAAATGAAAACCCTGTATTTGTCGTACTAGTATTAGGATTCTTACCAAAACTAAATCCAGCTGTAGATTGTTGGGTTGGGTTATTAATTCCAGAAATATTACTATTACTATTACTATTTGTTGATGATTGCCCGAAAGCATTAGAGGTATTCGCAGTTGGTGGTGGATTGATATTTCCAAAAGAAAAGGCTGGACTTATATTTGATGATGAAGTATTTGAAGTATTTGCATTTGTATTTGTTCCAAAACTATTAAAAGGACTTGATCCAGAACTTGATGGATTATTTTGTACTGGACTTCCAAAACCAAATGAAGATGTTGTTGCTTGACTAGTTGCAGGTGAACCGAAACTGAAAGATGGTTGTGAAGTAGAGGTCGATTGTTGTTGTTGCATTTGTGAAAAAAAGGATGATGTAGATTGTTGAGGCTGTTGAGGTTGTTGACCAAACGTAAACGCTGGTGCACTTACGGGTGGAGATTGTTGATTAAAAATAGGTGGTGATCCAGAGGTTGGAGGTATAGGCGAAAATGAAGATTGTGAAGCTGCACCAAATAAATTGGAAGAAGATCCTAAACCCGAAGTTCCTCTATTTAATCGTCGTTTTGGTTCTTTGATAACTCTATCTCCAGGAGGTGGTACATTTGAAGGATCCATGATCAATTACTTATTTCTAATTATCTTTTTTTTTTTTTTTAAAAAAAAAAAAAAAAAAAAAAAAAAAAAAAAAAAAGAAAAAAGAAAAAAAAAAGAAAAGTCGTAGAAAAAAATTGACAATATTAACGCGATGAAAAAATAAAATAAGAGAACTACCATTATTTTTTCAATATTAATAAATATTAACAAATTAAAAAGATGCTTACTATTTGAATATTTAGAATGTCTATGTTATATTAAATAATAATTTTTAATAATAGTACTTGAAAATATTTATCTAGTAAAAAAAAAAAAAAGAATAAAAAGAATAAGAGAGAGTGAAAGGAAAATGAAAAAAAAATCGTGAATTTTTTTTATTATTTTTTATTCAAGTCACGGCAAATTCGGCTCTAAAAAATTAAAACACCGTTTTTATGCTTTAACTTTTTGCTCCTCACTTTTTTTTTTATTTTAATCCACTACTTCTTCTAATATATGTATTTTTATTTTATTACTTTTTCTTTCAATTTTTTCTAAACCAATCGACTTTAAAACAATGAAAATATAACAATAATCAAAAATAATATAATCAGAGTTAAACTATCAAAATTAAATTATTTTCGTATTATTCAAAAGGTGCTTTACTATTTGATATCTCATGTTTACCTCAATATTTATCTCTGGTTTAGTATTGTAAAAAAAATACAGAATTTAGTATATTAAAGCTACTTGCATTGAATTAATTTTTAAAATCGAATAAATATAAAAAATATTAGATTACGACCTATTCGAAACTTATATGTTCAACTCTATTCTGATGGTTTATTTTTAAAACCAACATTGAAACTGTGTATATTCATCCTTGTGTATCTGACTACAGAAGCTTTTATCACAATTAAATGCTTCATATACATAGATCATATCCTTTATTGAAAATAAAAAAGGATTCAAAAAAAAAAAAAAAAAAAAAAAAAAAAAAAAAAAAAAAAAAAAACAATAACCCTACAATCAAGTTACCGATATTAAAAAAATCATTGTCCAATTTTACTTGATACTAATCCTACAATATATCAACATATCTTAGCACAATAGAAAAAAATAAATTAACTGTTTTTTATTAATAAATAAAATAAACATTATAATTGTTGTTTATTATACTATTAAAAAAATATCATCATTATTGTATTATTTCATTTAAAAGTATTACCATCATTTTTTTATTTAATTTTTTTAATAAATAAATAAATATATTTTTATTAAAAGGAATCAAGAGAAATAGAATATAAAATAACAAGCATAGCGTTGTTATTAAGTATTGGTTTGGTTTATAAAGAAAAGAAAAAAAAATAAGAGATAGAGGTGAAGTGAAATAGAAGAGAAGTGAAAAATACAAAATATAAATATAAAATAAAAAAAGATGGTAATGATAAAAAATAAAAAAAATAGAAAAAAATAAAAATAATAAAATAAAGCTACAGTACAAATCTCAATTGTTTAATATTACATTCTGCTGGTATATGGTAAAAAAAAAAATTAATCTTCTTCCCAACCACTTTCAGCAAAGAAAGCATCATCAACATTTGAATGGTCATCAGAACTCCATTCACTATTAGCTTGGAAGGTGAAATCATCATCAGCCATTACACTATCGACAGCCCATGATAAATTTTGTGCAGTTGGAATATCATCTTCAACTTCGTTCCATTCGCCATCATCATGTACTTCGTTACTATCATCTACATGATTTTCGGAGACCCAGTTGGCATTAGCATGAAGAGCTTCTACATCATCATCATCAACATTTTCTTGCCATTCAACAGCAGCATCATCATGTGATTCATCTTCATTACTATTTCCATGGAGCCAGGTTACATCAGCGTCAAGAGCTTGATTTTCAGAGAAAGTAGGATTAGTATCGTTGGTTTCTTCTTCATCATTATCATCTAAAATGCTGTCAGAAGCCCATGATAAATTTTGTTCTAAAAATTCATCAGCATCATACCATTCATCGTCATTAAGATGTTCATCATTATCTATTTCATCATCATTGCCAACTTCAATAGAATCAGCATTCCAATGTAAACTGTCGGTACTATCTAAATCTTCGATTACATCAGTTTGTAACGATAATCTTTCATTTTCGTGTTTATTGTACTCCAACTCATCAATGGTGTTAGATATCCAACTTGCATCATCCACATGTGCAGGTTCGTTTTCGAGAGATTTTTCGTCTTCTTCATTTTCAGGTACAACCCAATCGGAATAAGCATTATGTTCTTCAGAATTCCAATGATCATCAGCATGAGTATAAACATCTTCATCATTATGTTGTTGTTGTTGTTGTTGTTGTTGTTGTTCAGGTACGATCCAGTTGGATTCACTTTCATTGTCTGCCCATTCGACATTTGCTTCATTAGGAGTAAAAGAAAAATCTTCATCGATATTGGCATCTGTATGATTTTGAGACCATTCACTGACG
Source organism: Cunninghamella echinulata (assembly GCA_025201675.1). NCBI lineage: Eukaryota > Fungi > Mucoromycota > Mucoromycetes > Mucorales > Cunninghamellaceae > Cunninghamella > Cunninghamella echinulata. Next base: position 17,718 of record MU612194.1, read on the forward strand.
TTACCATGACCTTCTTGAGTATGTTCCCATTCGACGTTTGCTTCATTAGGAGTAAAAGAAAAATCTTCATCGATATTGGCATCTGTATGATTTTGAGACCATTCACTGACGTTACCATGACCTTCTTGAGTATCTTCAGGAGTAACCCAAGCAACAGAAGCATCATTATAATGTTCACCATCTTCATTGAAAGCGAAATCTTCGTTAATATTAGCGTCTATATGATCTTCAGACCACTGTACGTTAGCTTCTTCACCTTCGTCATTATGTTCCCATTCGACGTTTGCTTCATTAGGAGTAAAAGAAAAATCTTCATCGATATTGGCATCTGTATGGTTTTGAGACCATTCACTGACGTTACCATGACCTTCTTGAGTATCTTCAGGAGTAGCCCAAGCAACAGAAGCACCATCAAAATGCTCACTATCTTCATTGAAAGCGAAATCTTCGTCAATGTTAGCATCAACATGATCTTGAGCCCATTGTAAATCGGTTTCATTATCATTGCCATGTACTAATTCTTCTTCAGACCATTCATTCACTTCATCTTCATTCACTTCATTTTTATGTTGTTGATCAGGTACGATCCAGTTAGATTCACCTTCATTGTCTGCCCATTCGACATTTGCTTGTGTAGGTTTAAAAGAGAAATCTTCATCGATATTGGCATCTACATGATTCTGAGTCCATTCACTGACGTCATCATGACCTTCTTGAGTATTTTCAGGAGTAGCCCAAGCAACAGAAGCACCATCAAAATGCTCACTATCTTCATTGAAAGCGAAATCTTCGTCAATGTTAGCATCAATATGATCTTGAGCCCATTGGCCATCAACATTATTATCATTTTCTTGTTCCCATTCAACATTAGCGGGTTCAGCATCATTATGATCAACAGGTGGTTTGACATCAATATCTTCTTCCCAACTAAGAGCACCAGCATCATTATCATGACCAGGAGTAACTTGATAATCGTTGGTAAAGTATGGAGCAGTATACCAGACAGGTTGTTTATAATTATCTACAGGAGCAGCATCGGTATGACTTGTTCTATCACCACGTTTGGCATTGCTCTTGTGTTGGGTACGAAGGTCAGAATTGGTAAAGAATTTTGCATTGCTATTAGGTTCTTCAATGTTCAAGTCATCTGAATTCTTATGCATGGTATTATCAGGTTTACTTTCTTTGTTGTTTTTAATATATTGAGCATAATCCTGATCCAAACTGGCAATAAATTCATCAAAGGATTCAAGCTTATGTTGTTCATCTTTATTAATGTCGTTATTATGAGAAGAAGTACCATTCTTTTTTTTATTGACTTGATGAGCTATTTCATCAAGAATTTCATTAATTGAGGCGGCATCATTGTGTCGTTCTTCATCATCAATTAATTCTTGGAAATTATCAAGGAGAGCATCAAAATTAACGTGGAGCTCTTTATCTTGCTTGGGGTCTTTTACTTGCTCTTCTTCAGCATAGTTTTGAATCATAGCATTGAATTCATCATTATCTTCATTTGAATGATCTTGTGTATTTTCTAATTTTTCACCTTCAACAGGCATTTCAGAAATAAGAGCATCGTATTCATTATAATCATTGTTTGCATACTTTTGTTCATTTTCTACAGGTGGTTCAGCAAATTGATCAATAAGAGCATCAAATTCATTGCTGGATTGATCATCTTCTCCAAGATTATCGAGTTTGTCAATTAATTCATTAAAGTGATCATTTGAAGAAGAGTCAGAAGAAGTAGATGGGATGAAGCTATTTAATTCATCAAGAATTTCAGCATCTGCATGATTAACATTATCAGATGATGGTGGAGGAGGTGCTGTTTGTTGTTTGTTGATAGTGATAGGGAGAGAATCTACGTTACAACCATTGATATCATTTGTTTGAAGGTGGTAATAATACTCTCCTGGTTCATAGTTTCCAATATCAACTGGTAATTCACCAGTGGCTCCATCCTTAACGGCTATATTAAATAAATAAATAAATAAAAAAGTTTTATAGTTAATATATATTAAATAATAATTCCGCTTTACTATTTTGTTGTAGTTATTGATATTTACCAAAAGGACCAATATTAATTGATTTTGAAGTATCATCAGCTTTAACAAGTGAAAGTGAAAGCATTGAGTCTTCTAAACCTTTAGGTATAGTCCAAGCGACGGCATGCTTTGTATTGTTTTCTATTTGAGTATCTAATAATAATTATAAAAGGAACAGAGTAATACAATATTTAATATAATGAATATAATTAAGACAATGGTTTCATTTATATTATATATTATTTTTATGTTGAGCGTGTTTTATAGTTGTTGTTATTGTGGTTGTTATTGTGGTTGTTACCTTTCTTTCCAGGTAAAGTAAATATTAAACCTAAATAGAGAAAAGAAGAGAAAGAAAAGAGTAAAGATAAAGAAAAGATGAATTAATAAAAAAAAAAAAAAAGAATATTACTATTTTTTATTAAATATAGAAATAAAAAATAAATAACTATATACCTTGACATTGATCAGAAATAGTTGCATCGTCAGTATGAGCATTTACAGCTCCAGTAAAAAAAGGACTGGCTTCAACAAAAGTACCAATTTGTAATAACAAAGTGGCAGCAGTTGATAAACTTGCCAAATGAGAAATGAGCTTCATAATGGCAAATTTATTAAAAGGAAAGGAAAGGGAAAAAAAAAGGTGAAAGAGAGAAAAAGAAAAAAAGAAAATTAAAAAAAAAATGAGTTGAATCTATTTTTGTGGCTAACAGTTACACAAAATAATTAAATTTTTAAACCCATCTTTACCAAATAAGGTTTGATATAAATGGTGAGTTATAATAATAGAATTTTATCATGGTACAAAATAGATATTATATTAAACGAATTCTATTATTTTTATAAGCTTATTATTTTTTATTTCACTTATAATGCTAATAAAAAGAATTATTATAATTATAATAATATAAGCAAAGTAAAATAAATAATCATAATAATCTACTTTTTTTATACATCATTAATAAAAAACCAACTCATTAACAGGTTGATTAATAAGTGTCAGTTACACGAAGTCTCAATTTTTTTTCTAATAATGATATAACAATTTATTATACTATGCATAAAAAAATAGATCATTAAATCAATAATAATATATAGCAATATAGTAGCAATAATGATAGTATAAATATAGCAATGATGATAAAATGAAATTACACACTTTTTAAAATAATTTATTTATTATGGATAATAAACACAACAACCTCTCATCTGGCCAATTGATTATTTTTACTTTTTGGGAAGAAGCCTATCGGGTTTTAAATTCAATTGCCATTATTTAATTTTTTTTGTCTTGAAAAAAAAAATAAAAAAATTCCTCCTTTGTTTCTTTTTCATTATTATTATTTTTTTTACATGATGTCAAAGAAGCTGTCTTCAGAGATAGATGAAAAACATGTAGTAAAAAAGCAACCAAACATTACTAGTCCTCCCCGTTGGAATACTTTGGGTATAAATTATAATTAATAACAATACATATTTAACAAAGTAGATATTCTTTTTTTTTTTTTTTTTTTATAAACTAATCACACCAATTTATTCTCCTATTTAGAATTTTATTTTTATTATGTATGCTTTATTATCATTGTTCCATATATGTTTTATGTAGCTCACAGTTTAAGCAAAGGTACCTTATATACATAGATATAGTTATAAAAAATAAAAAAATATTTAAAATGACTAAAAAAACTAATATATGTATGTATTATTTAGAAACTCATCCACATTATTCTGACTACGCGTACAAGTTATCAGAGGGCTGGATATTTGATAGAAAAGTTGTAAGTTTATCTATAAAAAAATAATTTATAATTTATTTTAATATATAAATGGATACATAATGGATATATTTTCTTATATTAATATATATATATATAATTTTATTTTATTTGATAGGATAATAGTGATGCCCAATATGCTACATTTAGAGATAATTTACCAAAATTAATACTTCTTTCGACAGTCTATGTCATTTTCAACAAAATAATGGCCACTTTTATAAATCAACCTAGACACCGATTAACATTATCAGCACTTATTTCTCTCATTATTCTTACAGGTCTTCATGGCGCTAGTGCTTTAAAAATATTATTTATTATTACAATAAGTTATACAATTGGTTTGACAATGGGTGGATCAAAATTGAATCCTCTTTTAACTTGGTCGTTTAATTTAGGTATTTTGTTTTTAAATGAATGGAAAAATGGCTATGCTTTTGCAGATATATCTCCTTCTATTGCTTGGTGGGTAAGTTTATTACTATACCTTGCTAATAAAATAATAATAATAAAAAAAGAGGGAAAAAAAGTCTCATTTTTTTTTTTTAATATTTATTTATTATATATACATACTTTATATTTATATAGGATGATTATTCGGGCGTTTTACAACGTTGGCATATTTTATTTAATTTTGTAATGTTAAGATTAATTTCATTTAATATGGATTATTATTGGCAAATCAATAAACCACGTTCTGAATATAAAGTAAGTCGTAAATAAATAAATAAATAATAGTAATAATATAAATGATCAATCCTTTTATATATATTCTTATTTTTTTATTTTTTATTTTTTATATTTAGAAAAATGATAATGATACAACAGCATTAACTGACAGAGAAAGAATTGATACTCCATGTCTTGCAGCTGATTATAATTATATCAATTTTTTGGCTTATATTTTATATACCCCATTATACCTTTGTGGTCCAATTATCACTTTTAACGATTTTATTTCTCAGGTAAATGCAATATATATATATATATATATATCATTTGTTCATCTTTCTATTTTTCTATTTATTTATAAGAATACTAACTTTACATATATATATATATTGATTTGTTATTATTATTATTACTATTATTTAGATATATGCACCTTCACCTCATATCACTAAAAAATTTGTCATCACTTATGGATTAAGACTTGTTGGCGTGATTCTTGTCATGGAATGGACTTTACATTATATCTATGTTGTAGCAATCAGTAAAACAAAAGCCTGGGAGGGAGATTCACCACTTGAATTCAGTATGATTGGGTATTTCAATTTGGTGATTATTTGGATGAAATTATTAATCCCATGGCGATTCTTTAGATTATGGGCTTTGGCAGATGGCATCTGGACAGAAGAAAATATGGTACGATGTATGAGCAACAATTTCTCAGCACAACGGTTTTGGAAAAGTTGGCATAGAACATTTAACCGATGGCTCATTCGTTATGTTTATATTCCTTTGGGTGGGGCAAAATATTTCATGTATAATATGTGGATTGTATTTACTTTTGTCGCACTATGGCATGATATTGAATTAAAACTCTTGGCTTGGGGTTGGCTGATTTGTCTTTTCTTATTACCAGAGATCATTGGGTCTCAATTATTTAGTTATAAAAAGGTAAAATAATAATAAAAAATAAAATAGTAAAGATCATGATCATAGTCATAAAATAAAAAATAAAAGATGAGCATATAGATAGAATCAGATTACTAAAATAATTTAATATTTTTTATTTTATATACTTAATTAGTTTGGACAAAAACCATATTATCGATTTGTTTGTGGAATAGGAGCTATTGGAAACATTTTGATGATGATGATTGCCAATTTAGTTGGATTTTGTTTAGGTTTAGAAGGAATGAAAGAAATGTTAAAAGAAATTTTTGGAACAGTAGAAGGTAAAAATAAAAATAAAATCAATAATGTTAATAAGGTTAATTATACATAAATAATTAAATATATTTATTTATTTATGTCAAAGGTCTTATTTATTTAATATCTGTGGTTGCTTCCTTATTTATTGCCGTCCAAGTGATGTTTGAAATACGAGAATCAGAAAAACGTCGTGGCGACAAACGATACCTTATGTAGTTATAATATATTCAATTCTCTTTCCATTCTTTATCTCTTTTTTTATTTTTATTTTTAATTTATTCACAATACTATTTATTCACCATTCAATAAAATAAAATATATATAATAATGTTTTAAATAAATAAAAACAATAATCAATTTTTTTTTATTTTTATTTTTGTACATATAAAATAGTAAAAAGTCTATGATTACATATATATGGAGATGGGAGAAGGGAAGAAAAAAAAAAGATAAAAAAGGTTAACATATAGTGATAAAAATAAATAAATACTGATAATGGTATAAAAAATTATAAATGAAAGGAGAAAAAATGATAAGATATATGAATGAATGAAATGGGAAAAGAAGGGTATAAATAAGTTATAAGTTATAAAAAATAGTGGTAATAAATAATGAGGATATTTTTTAAAATAAAATAATAAATTAAAAATGATAAATATAATAGAAGGTAAATATAAAAATAGATATAAAAATAGATATAGATATAGATAGTTGTGATAATAATATATAAATAAAAAAGTAAAGATCATAAAAAAGTGCGGTTATTGTTGGGTAGCTAAATAAGTTTGAGCATCTTTTGAACCTAAAAAAAAAAAAGAGTATTATTTAGCATAATCAACATAATATATAAATTTTAAACCGCTATTTATTATTATTATTATTATTATTATTTGTTAATATCTTTATTTTTTTTTTCTAATACCTTTTTGAGCAGCAAGATAATATAATTGGTTAGCTTTTTCATGATCAATAGAACCAATATAACCATTTCGATGAAATTCAGCTAAACGGAACATAGCCTCAGCTAAATCTTCTTGATCTTCTTCATCCATTAAATCTGATTGAATAGAGTTACCATGATGGAGAACGACTTTTTCATACCATTCAAAAGCTTTAGAGTAATTTTGTGGGACTCCAATACCAAATTCATAGCATTGAGCGACTTCTAAATAAACTTTTACATGGCTATCCTCTTCGGCTAACGTAATTAATTGGTTTGCGGCTTCTTGTAATCTTAATTTTGTATTACCCCATCCATTTAAATGATAGCTATTTAAATATATATAAATCAATAAGATGTTGAACTAACCATTTTTTTAAATAAATAAATAAATATCTTACCGTGCTAACATCACTGCAGCTTGTTGTCGTTGATTTACTGGTGCATGTTCATAAGCTAATGAAAAATATCGATAAGCATCTTCACGACTGTCCATATCTTGATGTAATAATTGAGCCAAAGCCAATTCACCAAGCCACCATCCACTATGAGCTGCCATTTCGTACCATTCTCTTGCGAGAGTCAAATTCATACTGACATGAATTCCATGTTCATAATAAATACCAATAAATAACATGGACGTTTTATCACCTTGCTGTGCGGCTCTAGTAAAATAATCATAAGCTAAAGCTGAGTCTTGATCAATGAATGGTGTATGTTGGAAGGATTTGCCAGAATGATATAATTTACCAAGTTCACGTTGAGCATCTTTTTGTCCCATTTGAGCTGAATTGAATAACCAATTGAATCCATCTTGACGATCTTCTACTTTTAAAAGCGAGTTAGGATCATCGTCGTCGGCAAGTAATAATTGCCCAAGTTCATACATAGAATTCATATCTCCTTGTTCACTAGCTTGTAAGAAATGGAATCGGGCTACGTCTCGATCAATAGGGATGATCGTTACTTGTGCTTTATAACCATCATCGTCTTCATTAGTAATGGAAACACCACGTAAAAAATAAAGTCCAATACAATAATGTGCTAAAGGATGATTACGTGTTTCACTTGCAAAACGATACCATTTCAAAGCTTCAATATCCTTATGATGTCCATTAGGTGGTTCAACACGTTTTTGGGCATACATTTTTCCAATACGAAACATGGCTTCTGCATCTTGCGTTTGCTCAGCGGACTTTAAGTACCAATCTAAAGCTGCTTTATCATTTTGATCAGTTCCAATACCAAGTTCATTACATTGGCCTAAAGAGTTGTATGCATCTACACAATTTTTCTCAATAGCACAGTCCAAAAGTTCCTATTTATAATATATATATATTGAAAAAAAGAAAAATGAATTGATGTACAGGTACACATACATATATATATATTAATTATTTACCTTATAGCCTAAAGAAGTATTAATTTCCATGCCTCCAAGGCCATTGAGCTTGTATCTTTAAAAAAAAAAATAGAAATAGAAATATCTTTTAGATGTTGAAATATACTTTTTTTTAATAAAAATTAAATTCATAAATGTCTTACCTTGCGCACATAACACGAGCAAGTAAGTGGCCATGCTGGGCGGCCTTTTCATAATACTCTAAAGCAGCAGCATATTGTTGTTGGGAATGCCAAGATTCAGCAGCCAAAAACATTGATTCTACATGACCCATTTCAGCAGCTTGTTCAAAACATCTTGTTGCAAGTCCTTGTCTTTGTTGCTGTCTTTGTAAAATTAATTCTGCAGCATCGTCATCATCTGTATCATTCATATTCGTAGAATGAGCGTCATCATCAGTTTCATTCCTTTCTTTATCTGTATTACAATGGTCATCATTATAATTACTATTATTATTATTGTAAGTTGAAAGAGTATTATTCATAGTACTTGAACTAACAGAATTTCTGTTGCTTAAAATACCACTGTTATTATTACGAGACAAAACATGAGACGATGAAGAAGAAGAAGAGGAAATTTCAGATTGAGTAGCTTTCACTTGATGTAATTGGCCCAAATAAGCTAGAGATTCAGCATCATTGTTTTCTACAGCTTCAGCCAAAAGTTCCATGGCACGATCTAAATTGCTATCATTTGTAATATAATCGCCATTGACTTGATTATTTTGTAAAAGCAATCTTGCCAAAGCGCGCATAGCTGGGGCATACTTGAGTTCTATTGCTTTTCTCCACCATACAATAGCTACATCTTGGTCACCATTTTCTAAAGCCATTTGTCCAAGTGCCCAATGGCTAGCAGCATATTTTTGTGCAGCAGATCGTGTAAACCAAATGACGGATTCGCCAAGATTTATTGTTGTACCAAGACTACCTTTCCAGTAAGTCATACCTGATAATATATAAAAAAAAAAAA
>MU612195.1:0-26716 GCA_025201675.1 Cunninghamella echinulata
AATTTTTTTCTGGTTATTTGAAAGAAGTTATGACAAAAAATGAGAAAAAATAAGAGCATTACAATGCACGCGATAAAATAACAAAAAGAAAAAAAAAAAAAAGAAAAAAAAAACACTTGGCCTCGAGAATTTTTAATTTTGTTTTTCTCTTACTATTTTTTTTCTTGTTAATGATCAATAGTTTTTTTAATATATATTTTTTTATATTTCTTAAAATAACGATGCATATTATTCTTCATGGTATCAATGAAAAATACAAACAATAATAGGTTTTTATATTTTAATGGACATAAATACATCACTTTGATAAATATTTTTTCTGCTTGTATTTGTAATTGTATATATATATATATATGTATTATCATTATTATTATTATTATTATTATAATAATAATAATAAATAAAAGTAAATAATCCCATTGATGTTTCTTACTATGAAGTGGTGAATGTATAAAAAAGGTCACCTGAAAAAAAAGCGCGGCTTAAATTTTTTACACATCAAAAAAAAAAAAAACTTTTTTTTCCCTTCTTTTCCTTCTTTTTTTTTAATATAATAATAATGTTAAAATACGCACAATCACTTGTCACTTCTGTATTTGGAAGAAAACGACCAAGAGAAGAAGAAGAAGAAGAAGAAGAAGTAGTAGTAGTAGTAAAAGAAGATAAAGATCAAGGACAAGAACAAGAACAAGTTAATAAAAAATTAAATACTGGAAAAACACTTTATCGTGTCAAGATTCTTAACTTGGGTTCAAAGGAAAATCAACAAACTATCAAAAAATTCTTTCAGCAACATGGTATTAACACTATAAAGAAAGCTCCTCAATGGGATTTCGCTTATTGTAACTTTAATGTATGTATATATATATATATATATAAAATATGGTTTATAATATTAAAAATTAGTACATGGACGTTTTTATTATTATTATTACTATTATTATTATTTATTAACTTGATACATTTATATATTTTATTTTTATTTAGTCAAAAGAAGAAGCCCTTGATATGGTAGATAAAATAAAAGGTTTACAGTTCAAAAAAAATATATTAGATGCTCAATATTTTGAAGAAGATGAAATGGATCACCGTGATAGATTTAAAAATAAAAAAAAGAAAAATAATAACAAACAAGAAGAAGATGATGATAATAGTACACCTGCTGAAAAATTAGCTGCTCAAGTAACACCTCTTTATAAGTAAGTTATAATAATAATGATAATATTAAAACGATCGGTAACGAAGAAAAAAGAGGACATGTGTAAATAGAGTAATTGATATATTTATATATTTATATTTGATTTATAATATCTGTTTTTTATAGACTACCTTATGAACAACAATTAAAGAAAAAGAAAAGAGTCGGTGTAAAACAACTTTTACAACTTAAAGATAAGATAGCTGAAATAAAGGATGTATCTGACAAAGGTAGAAAACAAATAAATTGGGCTTATCAGTAAGTTTATATATATATACCACTCTTAATATCATACTATCTATTTCATTCATGCCCATATTGATACTCATATTGGTGTTTATTTTTATTTTATTTTAAAGGTCGGGATTACCTTGTGAAGTATTAGATATTATTGAATCACCTGAAGTTAATGGTTATCGTACAAAGTGTGAATTTACAATTGGTAAAAATCTGGATGATGAACCTACTGTTGGATTTTTATTGGGCTTATTCCGTGAAGGTGTTGTTAATGTGTTGAGTCCTAGTGAATTACTTAATGTATCAGATATTGCAAAGAAATTAGCTAAATCAATGGAGGTAAATCCATATATACATATACATATATCTCGTCTATTAATTAAAGCGACTCTTATGTATTAATAAATTCATATTCATATTATATATTTTTTAAATAATAATAATAATAATAATAATAACAATAGGAATATGTTCGACAATCTAAATATCCAGTATATGATCGCCAAGAAAAAGAAGGTGTATGGAGAACATTTATGACAAAGACACAACGCACAGGAGATAGTAAGTAGAACAAATAAAAATAATAATTAATATAAAAGAATAATTTTTTAATTTGATCGACTTTATTATTAAAAATAGTCATGGTAGTAGTGCAAGTAAAATCTGATGGATTAAGCGAAGAAGAATTACAAGAAATGAAAAAGGATTTATTAGAATATTGGACTATTACAATGAAGGAACGTGAAAACATTAATATTACAACACTTATATTTCAAGTATGGAATGGTGTATCTAATGGGTTAACTGAAAAGGGGGAAGATGAAGTACTATATGGTGATGGATATGTATATGAAGAGCTCTTGGGTTGTCGTTTCCGGATTTCTAGTAATGCCTTCTTCCAAGTCAATACACCGGCTTGTGAACTTTTATATTCTAAATGTGCAGAATGGTGTAATATTGACAAAAACAAGAAAACTACCTTATTGGATCTTTGTTGCGGTACAGGTACAATTGGCATTGTCAATGCTCATGCAGTTGACCGTGTCATTGGTATTGAAATGGTTCCAGAAGCTATTGTCGATGCAAAAGCAAATGCTGAACGAAATGGTAGTGTATTTATTTATTTTATTATATTTTATTATTATTATTATTATTATTCTCAAATGAATATATATTTGATATCAATTAATGGATCGATAGTATTATTAACATCCTTCTTTCTTTCTTTTTTAATAGGAATTAAGAATGTTACCTATTACGCTAATAAAGTCGAAGACCGATTAGATGTATTATCTCATGAAAAAAATGAAGAAGTTATTGCTGTGTTAGATCCACCAAGGTAGAGTACTTCTATGTTATAATTCTATACATTTTATCATCATACTAATATTTATTTTTATGTTTATACTTATAGAAATGGTGTTCACGCTAGTGTCATCCGTGCCGTAAGAGAAGCTAAACACATTGATAAAGTCATTTATATCAGCTGTGACGCCAAACAAGCTCTACCAAATTTCATTGCGTAAAAAAAAATGAAAAAAAGGAAAAAGAGAAAAGAAAATGAAGGAGAAAAAAATAATAATATATATATACACATGAATTGAACGCTGGATTAAAAAAGATTTTATTATTTTATTATTTTACATTAATAGTTTATGTCGACCAGAATCATTACGTTTTAAAGGGCGCCCATTTAAACCTGTAAGAGCTGTTTCTGTTGATTTATTCCCTCATTCTGAACCTTCTGAATTAATGATTGAATTTGAACGAGTTAAAGAAGAAGAAAGTTGAGTTTAAGACGAAGAACAAGTCATTTTTTTATTTTACTGAACGGCAAAAAAAAAAAAAAAAAAAAAAAAATAGATAGACTGAGAGGCAATATATTTATTTTATTTAATTACATATACTTTCATATTTTATTTTATTAGTATAATAAATTACTATTATCATCACCATATTAAAAAAATTTTCATATATCTTAGGTTACATTTTTCATTAGCGAAATATAATTTATCCTTTTTCTTCTTTTAAACTCCATTAAAAATAAAGATATTAATTTTTTTCCAAATTAAAATAAAAATATATATATTTTTGAATTATATATATAAATATTTGATAATACTATCAAAATCGATATATAATTTAAACTATCCTATTTTTTAATTTAATTATTAATAATAGTAACTTATATTGTAAATTATATTCACCACACAAAAAATATATAAAGTCAAAATAAGTCGGAATTTAAAAAAAATAGAAAATTTTAAAAAAAGTTGATTTTTTTTCTTGCACTTCTTTTTCTTTTTTCTTCACTCCCTTCGTTTTTCATATAAATATATATAAATATATAAATTTATATATTTATAAATCATTCCCTTTTTTTTATTTTATTTTTAAAAATATTGTTATTATTATTATTATATAAAATAATCACTTTATTTTTATTATTATAATTTATTATTATTGTTATAATAATAACAAAAAATTATGTCTTCTACTATATCAAGCTCGCCAGTCTTAACCTCACCTCAACCCACACAAACCTCTTCATCATTACTAACGAATAATAATGATTCTACTATGACTGAAAACTTAACAACAATTGCATCAGAAGCAAACACTCCTCAGCAACAACCTACTTTTAACGAAGAAAAGTATAAAAAGTTAAAAAGAAAACTTCGTGAAATTATGAGTGTAAGATTTTTTAAAATATATTTGTTATATATGAATTAAAAATAAATAAATAAATAAGTATATATATAATGTAAAACCCATATTCTTTTTTTTATTCCTTATCTATTTTAATAGGTTAATGATAATATGTTAAAAGAATATACTGATACTAAGAAAAAGATCAAATCCTTAACCTATGAAAGAAAGTAAGCGATACATATATATATAAATATTAATATCTAACGCGTACGCTAGCTCTTTATTATTATTATTATTATTAAAAAAAACATTGGATTATTTCTCTTTATTTATTTATATTTACTTTTTATTTATTTTTTATTTTATTTTTTATCCTCTCTCTTAGTATACTTTTGGATAATATTGCTCGATTGGAACATATGGTATCTTCAGACGATAACAGTAGTGAACTTCCTACAGATGGCTCTGATTCTGGTGAAGACAGCGACGGTAATATATATATATATATATATATAAATATATATACAATTGAAAGGATTACAGAAAAGAATGGATGGTTTTTTACAGAAATACTTATTATTGTTATTATTTCTTCTTCTTTTAGCACTTGTTTCACCACCTAAGATAACGAAACAAACTAAACGTCGTCAACGTGTGAAGAAAGATAAATTAAACTCAACTGATTCTCCCCGCGAATTAGCCACAGTAGCTTCTGCTCCACCAAAACGCTCAAAATTATCCAAAGTCCCAACTAAAACTCGTCGCGTACAGCCTATCGAGCGTGACGAAACTGGAAATCCTAAATTACCTCAACAAATCGGTGTTTTAACGGTATTAAAACTTGGAACTATTGTTAGTGATCGTGAAGCTTTCCATAATGAACGATATATTTTTCCCGTTGGTTACACTGTTAGCAGGTAAAAGAAAATAAATAAATAAACAGTGAAAAATAAATAAGGATAATCAATAAGACTATAATGATAATGATATTAACTTGTATATATTTATTTAATATATGGCATATTTTATATATTTATTAATTTAGAACTTATCCAAGTATGATTGATCCCAACTCAAACACAGTCATTACATCAACTATATTAGACGGTGGAGATGGACCAAGATTCCATGTAGTAGCTGATGATATGAAAGATGAACCCATTATAGCTAACTCTGCTACTGGTGCATGGACAGTTGTTGTACGTCGATCTAACCAAATTCGAAACCGTGACCATTCTAATTCAGCTTCTGGACCTGATTATTATGGATTTAAACACCCTACCATTGCAAAAATGATCCAAGATTTACCCGGAGCAAGAAATTTACAACATTATGTATGGCAAGGTTTTGAAGAAATGGAACCTAGAGCAGCAAAAGGTGTTATGGCAGCAGCAGAAAAGAAACGTGGCAATTTGGAACAAATGGGTAGTGCAAATCGTAAAGGAATATCAAAAGGAAAAGGAAAAGGAAAATCAGATTCACCAACATCTACATCACCTACACCAACAACTACCGCTTCAACATCTGCTACCAACACTCATCATCATCATGATGATATGATAGAAACAGAAGAAGGGTCAACATCATCAGCACATTTAATAACAGATGCTAACATATCGCCTTCAGCATCATCTATGATCATTGATGATAAATCAAATCTCACTCATGATGGAAATTCAACTATTGATGCTGGGGAAGAGGACGATGATGATGATGAAGATGATGAAATTGATATGGAAGAAGAAGAAGTAGATGAGATTTGGTCAAGCGATTGATGTGATTAGATAATAATTAATAATAATAATAACAACTACTGCTACGAAATATAATTTTCAATATATATATATATATATATTAGTAAAATATTCATCCCCATTCCGTTTTTTATTTTTTTTTGTTTTCTTATTTTTTTATTATTCTTTATATTTTATCATGATCTTAGTTATAGTTATATTTATTATTACATCAATCACTTATAATTAGTCATTTTCAGTCTTCTATGCTAAAATTTATTATTCTTTATTTTATTTTATACTTCTTCATTTAACCATTATTTTTCTTTTTTCCTCTATTTATTCATCCTTTTTATATTCTTCTATATTTTTTTATGCTTAAAGTTGTACTTTTATAAATATATATATATATTTAATGATTTTTTCTTTTTTTTTATATTAATAAATAAACATCTCTCATTTTTATTATCTTTATCAATAAAATAAAAGAAAAAGAAAAAGAAAAGAAATATAAATTAATATATAGATAAAATAAAATATCTGCAGCTACATTAAACTAATGTTTTTATTATTATTCAAGGAGTGCTTTTTCTTTATTTGATGATGCTCCTTATGGTATATATTATATAAACAATAAATTAGTAAATAAACTACGTAGCTCAAGAATATTCTTTAAAGAACTTTTTTATTTTTATTTTTATTTTTGATAATAATAATAATAAAATAAGCATGTGTTGTTATTTTTTCAAGTACTTTATGGGTAATAAATAAAATAAGACTTATTGGTTATCAAAATATAATTTAATATCCTTATTGGTTGTAGTTAATTCTAATACTCCATCACCATTTAATCTTTGTCCTTGTTTATAATGACGTTGATTGGTATCGTATCTAATATTCGAATCATCAATGAACACACGATTTGAACGACTTGTTTCAGCAGTTATCTGTCCTTCAAATTCTTTTGTCTATGAATATATATATATATAAGGGATAGTATAAAATAAGTAAAAAAAGTGCATACTATATATTTAAATATTTATAATAACAATTACCATATAAAGAGTAATCTGGCCATTTGTTGTTGAAAATTTATGGCTAGCCTTTTTATCGCCCACCACATTTGCTTTGATAAAATGATTATTTGTTGTAACAATTAAGGAAGAATCAGCAAGTACATGAGCCAAATTGATAGCCCCATTAGTGGTTTGAATTAAAACCTGATCTGAGCTAGCATGTGATTCAAGAGAGATGGGAGCATTGGTAGAAGAGATATGTAAACTATTTTTTACTGCTAAGGATTGCATTAATAATTTCCCATTGGTAGTAATAATATCGATTTTATCTTTTGCTATCAGTGAATTCACAGTCAAAGGTGCATTGGTTGATTGTAAAGAAATCCAATCTTTTGCTTCCATAACCCCAGTCATTTTGATTTCCCCGTTAGTGGTCTTATAAGAAAGCGTATCACCTTTCCATTGTTGAAGATCAGATTGAATAGGCGCATTACTAGTAATCAATTCCATTTGATCCATTTTTAATTCATAATCCCCATCATTAGTATTAGCAGCTTTTAAATAGATAGGAAGATTGTTCACATTGATTCTTAGAGATTTAATTCGATCAGGTAAATAAATAACCATGTTGACTTTAACACAAGGATGATTTGACATTGGTGTAATTGTAGAGAAGGAGGACCAAAGAGGTAAATGTAAAATTAAATGTGTTGTATCATCATGCTGTTGATCGTCCAATCGATAATATAATTCTTCCTTTTTTTCATTAATAACAGTATCTGATACCCAAACTTGCGATTCAATCCAACCTTGATCCCGATCATCATTAGAAGGATAGATGGTAATGGAACCTCCAGATACAGTAACAGGCCCACCTTCAATAGCTAAATATAAATTTTGTTCAAATTGTATTTTTTCAGGCAAATCTTCCCATTTCACTAAAGGTTGATCTTTACATTGCCAAAACCTAATATTACCATCTCCACGACCACTCCATCCAATCGAAGGTAAAACATCATTGTATTTAAAAATCACAATCCAGATTAAAATAATCAAAAAGATACATTTGCACCATTTTTTACAACAACCTGGGTCATCATCATCATCATCGGAACTACCATCCATTCTTTGTCTTATTGCAGAAGGTATTCTAATTTGTGGTGAAAAATTGTAATTTTTATTGTTGCTGTTATGATTGTTACTACTATGTTGTTGATTTGATATTAAATAAGGTTGTGAATGATCATTATTACTATTATTATTAGAAGGTACCCAATCACGAGGAAGATCTATTTAAAAATAAAAAAGTGAGCTCACCGTTATGTCTATATGTATTTAACTATTTATCAGCTTGTTTAACTTTATAATGCATATATATCTTACGTGGATTTTGAGGTCTTATAGTAGGAGAAGGGGAAGGGGAATAAGTTGATGCAACATCAGGTATATTATAAGAAGAAGAAGGTGAAGCGTG
Source organism: Cunninghamella echinulata (assembly GCA_025201675.1). Taxonomy (NCBI): domain Eukaryota; kingdom Fungi; phylum Mucoromycota; class Mucoromycetes; order Mucorales; family Cunninghamellaceae; genus Cunninghamella; species Cunninghamella echinulata. Next base: position 8,311 of record MU612195.1, read on the forward strand.
TTGTTGTTGATAAGGGTTACTATTTCTTGGATCCAGTAAACCATGCCTACTTGGTCCAAGGGTACCGTAACTAGGGTATTCTTGTGCAGAAGCATAAGTTGATGGTGCTCTTGAATTATAGTTAGAAGGTGAAGGTGAGGAAGGTGAGGACGAGGAGGAGGATTGTGTGGCTGAATAATAAGGTGGTGGTGGCTGATCATCATTTATTTCATCTGGTTTATGTACTTTTTCAGGCCTTGGATTGTTAGGAATGTAACCTATATATTTATAAAAAAATAAAATTAGAAATGTAAAAAAGTATATTTATTAAAAAATATAATAAGTATATTATATAATATAGCCAATATAAACTATATATATATTACCAGGCTGATTATAATAGGCCTTCGGATTGCTTCTTTCACTCATGATAAATAAGTAATTGATAAATATATAAATATAAATATAAATAAATATATACAACTTTTTTTATGAGAAAAAAATTAAAAAGAAAAAGAAAAGTTAAAAAAAAAAATCATGCTGTTTTTAAATTTTTTTTACCACCTTAATTTTTTTCTTACCCTTTTTTTGCCTTGGCCCTCTATCTTGGCAACTTGTTACATAATAAATATTTTTTAAAACAGAAAGGTGGCAAAATGATAGATAAACAGTAAATAAATAAATAATAAATAAAAAGGTAACTGGCTTTTGTTTTCGCGAAAAATACGTCATATTGCTTTTTAATTTATACTAAAAATATCAACAATTAAAAAATATCTTAAAAAAAACAATTGATATTTACTTTTTATTAAATAGCTTTTACGATATTAAGCGAGCGTACTCTTATGAAAAGTGGGGCAAGGTTAAAAACAACGAACACGAAAAAAGTTAATTTTATTTAATCTCAGTCTATTTTTTTAAGCTTGTTCCTCTTTTTTCTTTCTTTTTTTTAAAAAAACTGTTATGAAGCGTAGCTCATCAACTTTAGATAACAACGACGATAACAAAAAAGCTAAAAGTAATATATATAATATTGTAAACGATTTACCTCTTTTACATACACTCATTCTAATATATTAATGTATCAATTTTATTTTTATTTTTATTATTCTTTTTAGTTCACCCTTTCTTTCAAAAAAGTCAAACAAATACTACGCCAACTATGAAATGGAAAACAACTAATCTTAAAAATCTTTTAATTGGTATATCTCGTGAAAAGGAGCTTGGAAAAAATAAAATAGCTTCTTTTGATCTGGATGGAACGTAAAATAAATATATATATATAATTATATAATTTAAGTTTTATGTAAATGTATATTATATTTTTTATTTACTGACTTCAAAATTATAATACCATTTATACATATATTTATGAACGTAGATTAATCAAAACCAAATCAGGAAATGTACATGCAAAAGATAGCCGTGATTGGGCATGGTGGCATTCAAGTATACCGGAAAAATTGAAACAATTGCATTCTGAAGATTATAAAATTGTCATCTTTTCTAACCAAAATGGTCTTAAAAATAACCAAAGAATCAATGAATTTAAGTCAAAAGTAACGGATATATTGGATCAGGTAATACTAGTAATAATAATAATAATATATATATACATCAACTTAAAAAATTCATGTATACCTATAATATATATAAATATATGTATAACAGCTACCTATACCTGTACTATTATTTGCTTCGTTACAAAAAGATATTTATCGTAAACCTATGAAAGGGATGTGGGATGAATTAATTCAAGAATATAGCGATGTTGAAATTGGTAAAATTATGCATACGCAGATTTATATACATACATTTATATATGTAAAGTGATTATTAGGTATGGTCAACTTTTTAATATAAATTAATATTATTCTTGCCCTTATTTTAGATCTTAAAAATAGCTTTTATGTAGGTGATGCTGCCGGTAGACCTGCTGGATGGAAACCAAATATGAAAAAAGATCATTCATGCGTTGATAGGTATTAATAATTATAAATATATATAATAGGTTGAAATGAATAAACATGCATAACTAATATTAATATACCTATATATATATAGAAAGTTTGCGGCTAATATTGGTATTAAATTTCATACACCAGAAAAATATTTCACAAATGAAAATGAAGCCGAATTCAGCTGGGGACCCGTAAATATTATGGAATATCCCAAACCATGTAATTTTTTTAAAAGCAATTATATATGGAATTTAATTTTAAACTTCAAGTGTGCTCACACTTTCCCTCTCTCTCTTTATTCTATCTTTTCATAGCTACTGAATCATTAACAAATTTATCATCGCTCATACCTAAAAATAAATCAGTAGTGGAATTAATATTATTAGTTGGTGCGCCAGCTTCAGGGAAATCAAGCTTTGCTAAAAAATATATAATACCTAATAATTATGAATATATCAATCAAGTAAGGATTAAAATAATTATATTTATATTAAACTTAACATTTAACTATAAATATTTTTTTTCTGTTCCCCTTTATTACTAGGACACGCTTAAAACAAAAGCAAAATGCATCAATGCCTGTGAAAAAGCCTTGAAGGAAAAAAAACCTGCAGTCATTGGTAATTTATTTTATAAAAATAAAATATACATAAGCATTCATACAGAGTAAAAAAAACAATACTTATATATATTTATATATTTATACTTAGATAATACGAATAGTACAGTAGAAGTTAGAGCCCAATTTATTAAAATTGCCAAAAAATACAATATTCCAGTTCGATGTTTTATATTTACAACAGATATAGAATTAAGCAAACACAACAATTACTATAGGTCTATATATAAAAAAGAACGACCTCTATTGAGTGAAATTGTATTTCGTGTTTATTCATCCCAGTATCAACCACCTAAACTGGAAGAAGGCTTCTCTAAAATAGAATCCATTGATTTCGTGTTCCCTGGTGATGAAAAAGATTTCATAGAATGGAAAAAATGGTATATTTAAATAAAAACTCATGTTTTTTGTTAGTATTATTATTATATATGTATGTACGTTTAAACCTATAGTAGTCATAGATGTAAAAATATATAAACCATTAAATAAAAATTTACTAGTGTGCTATCAATGTATTGTATATTTACATTTATTCTTATTAAAGCGATATTATACTTAAAGAAAATGACGATGTATATCTGAAAAAAATAACGTGTATTCTCATATATAAACATAGATATAACTGCTAGATAGAGTATTATACTATGGAGCTGCTTTATGTTAATAAATGATTAAAAAAATAGAATCGCCTCTGTGCCATGAATTAATTCATCGTGAATGGATATAAATATCAACTATTTATTTTTATATGTTTAAAAAAAGTTCCTGTATATATCAAAAGGTAAAGTTATTATCTTAGCATAACCTATTACCACCAGCAAATATCAAGATCGGTAATAATAAATTATTGAAAATACCAACAATCATTCCGCTATAATAATTACTATTGAAAATTATATAGATAGCAATTGATTACAATATACATCTCATGCAGATATCTAATACTTGGAATCAATGATCTACCACTGAAATTCCCCGAAAATGATTATAATGATAAATTACTATATTTCAATACCAAATTAAACGATAAACTTTGATATGTAATTAAGTTTAGAGCGATTTTAGCTTCAATTGGTACTACCAATTAAGAAATGAAAACTAACAATTAAATGAATTGATTATGATTATTAGCTCCCATCATTGATTCATTACAATAGCTATATATTATCCTTTGAAAAAAAAAATTTAAAGGGGATGATATATGGTAAAGCAAAAAGTATGTAAAAATAAAAAATAAAAACAGTTCTCTTTTACTATCAATAGTTGATCGTCTTCCTTGTATGTTATTTTATTAGCGAAATTTAAAAAAAAAAAAAAAAAAAAAAAAAAAATGAAAGGTCAATTAGACTGATTTTTTAGAAGGTAAGATAACAGTTACAATGTAACAATCATATAGTAATATATATATATACCAAATACTTTTAAAATTGGTCATTTTTCTGAATCATTGATTACACTCCATCTCTTTACTATCTTTAATAATAAAAATGAAGTTAAAGACAGCTTTTCACATATTATTTTTTATTTTTAAATAGAAAAATAAACACAAAACATCTACAAAGGCTATAGAATAAACCTATTACTATTTTGATTGCAAGAACAAACATCTACTATATTATTTAATAATTGATCTTGTAAAGAAACCTACTTAGTGATATTAGCTTTTTTATAAAAGGGGATGTATACAAAAATAGGATCACATAAAGTAGCTCTGTTAAACTTTTAAACGATATTCAATTTGTTTACTGTATCCTTTTCATATTAATAAAATAAGTAAAAGATAATTTTTTTTGTGTCTTACTAGTTTATTTATTTATTTTTAATAAATTTATACATATATGATAATAATGATATTAATAATAAGAACCATTTTATATATCGTGTTTTTAATATTAATTTTAAGCTAGTCATATCCAGAATTCATAGCAGAAAGCTATACTAAATTATGCGGAGCCATACCGAGTTATAGAGATCTGCTGAGTAACATATGTCAGTTAATTTGTAAAATAATAAATAAATAATATTTCACTTTCACCTTATTAATTTATATATATATATATATATAAAGAGTAAAAAACTATTACAATTTAAGTGTCAACGAGGTTTATGCAATTACGCTTTACTGGTCCCAAGCAAGGTAATAGTATAACCACTATTAGTAATCGCAAAAGGGTTTTTTTGGTATTGTCCTCATCGCATTTAATATGACAATTTATAGTCAATCATTCTCAAAGAAAAGAGAAAAAGCTGGCCGTTAAATTATCCCTACCAATGTTATCATTTCAATAATGGTCTAAAGAAACGTAATAGGGCCCTAATGATAACTTATTTTTTATTATTATTATTAACACATTCTACTCTCTTTTTTTTAGACTTAAAATCAAAAAATTGTTTATTTTTCATTTTTTTAATTGCCTTTAATAATAAAACTAAAAAATTATACATAATAATATATAACACTAAATAATATATATATATGTATATGATATTTCATAAAAGGTGTTATTTTTATTTTTTATTCTTTCTATTGTATCTGTTAATAAATTAGCATCTATTTATATAATCCATCTCTACTAAAAATAACTATCGATCATAAGCAACATCACCTTGGCCTAATTGGATTAAATAATTAAAAACCCTTTCACTGTCAGCACGTACACCACTATATGATGATGAAATGATAGCAAGGAAAGAAAAAAAGAGTTAGTAATTTTAATACAATAATCATAATAATAACAATAGTATATATATATCAATCCTTACTTATGAGCATATTCATTAGTAATCCATTGCTGAAATCCATTTATTTCCAAAGCCGTTTTTTCAGAAAGTTCACGATCTACATACATATCATCAAAATAAGAAACACCACTTAATTGCATAGTCGATGTATCCAATTGATTTAAGGTAGGTACATCATAAAGTTGGCCCCAAGGATGTTCTGCTAATTTATTTGCAACATTTGCCAATGGTTTTAATTCTGCGTAATCTTCCAACATAAAAGGATAAATAGTTTCACCAGTGAAATTAATAGGTTGATCTTCCTTTAATTGATCAAATCGCCATTCAAATTCTTCTTTAAATTCTTCCCTTAACACCCTTTCTGCTGACCATCTTGATGATTGATTATCTTGACAATAAATAGCTTCATGTAAAATGCAATAAAACACGTTGGTATCCCAGTTTTGTAATTGTTGAATATGATTTAATGTTTTATAACTAAGTTTTTTCATTTGTTTTAAATCTTGAGTACAGAATGTTATAGTTTCATGAAGTGTATCGTAACCTATATATAAACATAAAGAATAAAAAAAGAATCGCTATATAAACGCCTGTCCTAATTTAACCTATTTTCAATTTTTTTATGATTACCTCCAGATCCACCAAATAAAATACCTAATTGTAAAAATCGACGAGGAGATAGATTACCACCATTTGGTAAAGTTACTTTATTTTCCCAAAGATATTGATAAATATGGCGAACTCGATTTATATCTTGAGGAAACTTTTTGTAATACAACTTATTCTTTTTCAAAATACGAGGATATAATGCACGATAAACAGGATCAGGGGTATTTACCAAAGGAGGAACGCCACCTAATTTTAAATTTTGAATAATGTAGTACAGTTTAATAAGAAATATATATATATATTATTTATATTTATTTATTTGATGTTTATATATTACCAGTTATGTAAGCTCTATGAATTGATTTTGGACTATATAAAATAATAATAATATAAATTAAGTGATCCTCTTTTTAATATTGTTATTAATGTTTATTATTTAAATAGATTGTTCCTTACAATAATGATAAATATGTCGTAATGCAGAAACCACCAAAACTTTGGCCTAGTAAAGAGATTCTTTTTTCTTCTGTAGCTGATCTATCTTTGGTAAGAGCCAATCTAATAAATTCACAATCCCTAACAATACTATCAGCACGGAAGTTAGTCAAATATTTAACTTTATCATCATCAGATGTAAACCATTCTAAAGAGCCTGCTGATACAGGAGAAGATAGCCCAGTTCCACGTTGATCTAATAATAAAACTTGAAATCCTTGTTCAAACGCTACTTTAATCCAACCTGATTGGGCACTAGCTGGCGAAGCTACTTCAAATCCTGGGCCACCCTATTATATATAAATATAAATTTATATATTTATATATTTATATACTTTTATTACTACGTCTGTACTTTTTTCATTATCTTATTGTTTTTTTTTTTAAGTATTTACTTGTAAATAAAGCAAAAAAGGTAAAGACTTGACTTGAGACACTTTATTAATAGGAACTAATTGACGAACAAATACTTTGATCGTTTCTTTTGATTCAGTGTTATTATAATCTAATGTAAATAAAAGCATAAAAACATATTAAGCGTGAGAAAAATAGCTATTTATATATATATATATATATCTATTATGATTTTTTCTAATAATATTAGTAATAACAATAGTAATAATAGTAATAATACCTAAAGGACAATCAAAGTAGTGTTCAAATACTTTAGCACCTGGAATTAAAAAGCTTTCAATAGCTGTATAATCAATAGTAGGATTTATGGTGTTTAACTGCATGGTCCTGAAATAGAGAAAAATAAAAAAAGGAAGAGGAACATATTTTTAAAATATAGAATTAAAATATTTAATACGGCGGTGACTGAGATTAAATTTTTTTATTTTTAAAAAAAAAATGACTTTGCGATCAAATCTTGGCTTTTTCTTTCCATTCTTTTTTTTTTATCTACTTTATTAATAAAAATGAATTATAATAATAATAATCATACAGATCCTGATATACCTATTAGTGCTCATTCCTATCATAGATCACAGTTTCAACAAAATAATCCACCTACTCCACCTCATCATCATAATAATATACCCTCTCATTCAAGCTCACCTTATCTCCAAAATAATACTATTCAAACAGATACTTTTAATGGAAAATCAAATAACTACTCAGCTGATATAGAGTTACAACAAAGACAATCTATGCCATACCATCCATCACCTCAACCACAACAACAACAACCTTATTATAACTATAATAATAATGGTAATATGTACCCGCCCTATCCACAACAACAGCAACCCTATTATCCACCACCACAACATATTATAGAAGCTGAGAAATATTCAGGCCATCCAATGAAAAGAGCCTTATTAGGACCTATACGACGACCTATTTTTAGTTACATCAGTGCTTTAGCGATGCTTATCATTCTTATTTATGAATTAGTTCGTAATAAACAACTAACTGGTAGCATTATTCAAACAAGTCCTAATATAAACCCTATGATTGGTCCTTCGGTTAGTGTTTTGATTAATCTTGGTGCTAAGTTTACTCCTTGTATGCGCCTGATTCCTTCTATGACACCTTCTAGTTTGATGTCTTGTTTTGATCCAACCAAAACAGATTGTACAGTAGCTGAAATATGCGGTTTACCTTCTACGACTGCTGTCCCTGATCAAGCATATCGATTTGTGGTACCTATTTTTCAACATGCTGGGGTGGTTCATTTTATTATTAATATGTTGACACATCTTCGTTTAGGTGTTGATTTAGAACGTGCTTTGGGGACACCTCGTTATATCTTACTCTATATGGCTTCTGGTATTTGGGGTTTTGTTTTAAGTGCCATGTTAGCCAGTAGTAAAACTGCTAGTTGTGGATGTTCAGGTGCTCTATTTGGCATTATTGGTACGTAAATATTGATAATAAAATATTTATGATTAAAAAAAAATAAACAAAAAAGAAATATAAAAAAGGGAAAGATCATATTTTCTAAAATATGTTTTTTAATTAAAAAAAATGTAGGTTATATGTTTATTGATTTAGCAGTGAATTGGAAAGTGATGCATCAACCAGGAGCTCAGCTAGGAAGTTTAATCTTTTCAGTAGTTATAACTTTGGTTTTAGGTTTATTACCTGGATTAGATAACTTTGCTCATATTGGTGGATTTGTAACCGGTCTTTGTGTAGGTGTACTTATTGCTGATATGCGCCCTTTGGCTAGTAAAACGGTAAAATTGATTACCTGGATTAGCCGTCTTATTGCTGCTGCCGTCCTTATTGTCATGTTTGTAGTTGGGATTAAACAATTCTATTCAATTTCCGACCCCAGTTTAGTAAGTTACAAAAAAAAAACCAGCTTTTTTCTTTTTCTGCATTTATTATTATTTTTTATGTGTCGCATAAATTAAATATATATACGTATTTTTTTTATTTATTTAGATTTGTCCAGACTGCAAGTATTTATCTTGTTTACCAGTTAATGGATGGTGTGATTCAATGTGAATACTATTTTATTTTATTTTATTTTTAATCATGTATATTTTTTTATTATTCCATTTTTTATATAAATAATATATCATCATTACAGTAATATTCCATATTTTTTATATTCATACATTAATAAAAGAAAAAGAAAAAGAAAAAAAGAAAAAGTGTTTATCTTAAAAAAAAAAAGAAACAAATAATAAACAAAGTTTCCTCTATTTAATTTTGACGCTCTTTCATATGTAGGAATTCGACTCAAAATAGTCTAATATTTGAAATATTTGATTGGATGAATTTTGCTGACAAACAAACTCTAGCTGGCTTCATCCCCCGATTTTTTTATATAAAATCACACGCGAAGTTTTTTTCTTTCTCTTTTTCTTTTTCTCTCTATTTTTTATCAAATATAAAATAATAAAAATGGTTAAAGCTGTTGCTGTCTTACGTGGTAATTCTAACGTTACTGGTACCGTTACCTTCACTCAAGAATCTGAAAATGCTCCTACTACTATTGAAGCCTCTCTCTCCGGTTTAACTGAAGGAAAGCACGGTTTCCACGTTCACGAATTTGGTGACAACACTAATGGTAAATGAATATGACATAAAAATATAAATAAAAGAAGAGAGGATAAAATATTATATTATTATAATCATTTATAATATATGATATTATTATTTATCCCTTTTATTTATTTATTTTTTATTATTTCAAAAAAAAAACTTTTTACTAATTATTTATTTATTTATTTTATATACATAGGTTGTATCTCTGCTGGTGCTCACTTCAACCCTAATGGCCATACCCATGGTGCTCCTGAAGATGAAGTCCGTCACGTTGGTGATCTTGGAAACATCACTGCTAGCGCTGATGGTACTGCTACTTTAAAGGTTACTGATAACCAAGTTAAATTAATCGGTGTTCACTCCGTTATTGGGTAAATAAATAATAAAAAAACGTCGACTAAAAAAAAATAATAAATAAAATGAAAAGCGGATAAATAGCTTTACCGTGTCACCTTTACTAACTATTTCTGTTTTTTAATAGTCGTACCGTTGTTGTTCATGCTGACGTTGATGACCTTGGTAAGACTGCTCATGAATTATCCAAGACTACTGGTAACGCTGGTGATCGTTTAGCTTGTGGTGTTATTGGTATTGCTAAATAAATCAATCCATATTCTTTTTCTTTACGATGTATATAATATTTAGTTCTGTTTTTATACTCCTCAAAAAAAATAAAAAATAAAAAATACATATGGTGTTTTTTTCTTTATATATTGCTTTATTGTTTTTTTAAACAAAAAAAAGGAAGAGAGAGTTGATCATGTTTAATGCTTTTGTTTTGTTTTTTTAAAATAATAATAAGAAATAGTTAGACTGGTTGATAATTGATTGGTTGATCAACATCACCAAAAAGAAAGATCAATCTTTTCCTTTTTTTATCTTTTGCGCTATCATTAAAGTATATGGTGAAGATACATTTAAAAAATATAAAAAATATAAATATAAATAGAAATATATAATGATGTAACCTTTAAAGCTGAGTTCAATATTATTATAAAAACATAATTTAAGATGTATTCCTGTATAAAATATATAATTATCCATCCTATTAATATTTATTATGTAACGTAAAAAAATAATAAAAAAATAAGAATCTATATTTATAAACTAGCGTTTCAAAAAAAAAAAAAAATAGAATAAAAATACAACTGATTAAAAATATAAAAGATGATATATATCTAATTCTCTGATACCAAGTGTTTTGTATCACTGAAAGGGTTATTTGCATTATGACTTATATAAGGCTGTCCTTGAATATAAGCACCATTATTATTATTATTATTATTATTAAAAGTAGCTGATGATGGTGGCAAAGCCTGATTTTGTAAATTATAATTAGAAGAGCTTGATGATGGTACTGAATGATGCCCTTGAGAACTGCTATTAATACTATTATCAATATTATTACTAACAGTATTATTAATATTATTAAAAGGAGAGTGAGGAGGTGATGATACCGAAGTTCGGTTTTGATTCATATTATAACCGCAATGTGATGATGATACTGATGATGGTGAAAAAGGTTGGCCCTGAAAGTTATTACTATTATTACTACTATTATTATTATTAAAAGGAGGGTGAGGAGGTGATGATACTGAAGTTCGGTTTTGGTTCGTATTATAACTGTAATGCGATGATGATGCTGATGTTGGTGAAAAAGATGGACTACCTTGTGTATTATTATAAGGATAGATTGATGGTGCTGAAGGTTGTGAAGGAGGGTGTGATGGAGGTGAACTAATGATGGATGAAGATTGACTTGCAGTACGAAGATGATGAGAAAAAGAATTTGTTGAAGCATTGGAAGAAGGATCTAACAAATGTTTATCTGCATTTATAGGTGAAACAGGCGCTATTGCAGGCAATTGTGTTGGCTGTGAATTTGTAATAATAGGTGCCTCATAAACAGGCGGTGGTGGTGATGGTATACCTTGTATAGCTGCTATATTATTATTACTATTGTTACTTATTGGCGATGATAATGCTGATGATGTTGACCCACTCCCATTCCCTGTACCTTGACTTGCTAATATAACAGTATCAAATATACGCATTCGCTCATTCACTAGTGAATTATAGGTAGTTTCTTTTGTAGCCGTTAAACGTTGAATAGCACCTTCTGTATACCGAAGATAATCTCTAACCCATCGTGATGCATTCGTTATCGCTGATACTGCTGAACCTAATAAACTGAATCCTTGTTGTGCTTTTGCTAAAAAAAAAAAAAAAAAAAAAAAAAAGGAAATAATGAAAAAAAGAACATGAATATATTTTCAAGTATGGCAGAGAGAGTAAAACCAATTGTATATGATAGGATGACCTTTTTATTTTTATTATAATTACCTTGCCAAGCAACGTCCACATAGCCTCCATCAAATATCAAACTTAGTATATGATTATTAGTAACAACATCTAAAGAAGCTGGATACGGAATTTCTATTTTATTTTTTAAAAAAAAGCAATTGTATCAACAAAAATAGTAAAAATTAGTAAATATGAATATTCATATTTTTCTTGTTACATTATATTTCACCCTCCTAGTGATCATATATATTTACCTGGTAATACTTGACGTGCTACATTTAATCGTCGCTGAGCTTCCCAAATATTTTGTTGGCATCCTATTATTAACAAGAATTAAAAAAAAACATTTAATTATAATTTAGTATGGATGAAAAAAACTAAATATTATATATTTATATATATCATACTTTGAATATAAATTATTTGTTCATTTTCAATAAGTGAAGTTCCAAATAAATCAAAAGAAACGAAGCTTAAAGTCGACTTGATTAATTCTTTTGCCTTTGTAATACTTTTTAAAGCTTGCGTTAGATTATGGTCAGTATCTCGGAAACGTTGTAAATCATTGGTAGCCTATGATTTATTAAATAAACATCAATATATATATATATATATATATATAAAACTTAGTATTAATTTTTCAAAACATATCTTATCCCTAAAACTAAAATACAAATATATATTACCAAAGCGTGCTGTTCAACGTAATTTTGTAATTCAGCTCGTAATTGATTTTCTAAAGTTTCTGTACCTTCTGGTTCATAAAAAACCTAAAGAATAAAAAAAATAAAAATAAAAATATTAGGTTTCTATTAACTACTCATAAACTATATTAATAAAAATAATAATCATAACCATAATAAAATAATAAATAGTTCATATCTTTACTTCTTCTAATAAATTATTTAACTGCTGGCGTATGTTTTTCAAGTGGTCCGATTGTTGCTTTAATCGATTTTCCTAAAAATAGTATAATAAAAGCAGATATATATATATTTATTTTATCTACATAAAAGCATGCACTATTATTATAATTTTATTAATACTTCCTTTTACCTTGTCTATAGTAGAGTTGAGTTCAGACTTTATGTTTTCCATCTCTCTTCTGGCTTTTTGTTCGTTTTCAAAAGCTAGTTGATACTCAGCCTCTTCCTTTGCAATCAAAGCCTTTTTTTTTCCTTTCAATGTTGCAGCTGCTGATCTTACTGAAAAGTGTCTTGCTTTATGTAAAGCTGAGTATTCTTTTTTTCTATAAATATAATAACAATGGTAATAATATAAAACATAATATATTAATTTACTTTTTTTATTTTAAATTCATAATTATTAAAAAATATATGATTACTTACGATTGCTGGCTCAAAGCGTTTACTTGAGATTCCAAGTTATTTAACTTTTCAGTTAATAAACCACGTCTAGCAGCTGTATCTTCGACTTCTAATAAAATTCCATTTTCTTCTGATAGTTCCTTTTTTAAACGTTGGTAAAGTTGAGTATTACTTTGTATGCGTGATATAAGAGGACTCATTGTCCAGTACGAATGGAAAGAATGATTTATCGGTAATAAAAAAGGATGATATGCTTTTCGTGAGTTTTTATTAATAAGAATAAATAATAAAATAATAACAATATCAAATTATAAAAAAAAAGAAGAAAGAAATAAAAATTAAAAATAGCACGTACAAAATAATAATAAAAATTAAAAACCGGGGATTAAAAATAAATTTGGCATGAAAAGTGGTGCTTATACTTTTTTTTTTAATACTTACGGTAAAAATTTCTAATATCATAGTAAAACATAAAAGACGTATATTGATACCTTTTTTTACTTTTTCAAATTAATTAAAAGTAAAAGAAAAGAAAAACATTGATAAAAAAATGATAAAAAAATCTTAAATAACATATTTTTATAATGGGAACACACAAGCTTTATTTAACTGACTACCATGTGATGTGATTTTAAATATATGAAAATATATATGTAGAATTTGATAAAACTAATAAAATAGTAGAATATATAAAATAAAAAAGAAGATAAAAGTCATAGTATAATTATTATTTATGTATATATTAATTAATAATTATGATTTTTATAAAAAATAAATAAAAAAATAAACGATATAAATTCATCATTTTGATCATATTTTGAATTGGTAAAGTTTTTTATTTTATTTCTTTTCCTTCTTATTCTTCTTCTTGACTAAAAAAGGTTTATAAAATTGGCCAGAGCGTTCTATCTTCCCCCATTAATTACACAAAATTTAAGACCTTATGATGAGCTTATATGCATTCTTTGTAGATATATATATTTATATACGACAGATTTTGTATAACAAGCGACGATTTAAAAAAGTACATTTTATTTATTTACAAATTATTCATATATCTATATACAATTTATGCTCTTTCATTTTCATTATCTTCGACGAGTTTGTTATCATCCTTTCCCATTTGTTCTTCTTTATTATTTTCCATCATTTCCTTTCTAATACAATCAGATGCATATTCATATTTTTCACCGAATCCTATGACTTCATTTTTTAATTGTTCTTCAATCAACATGCCTAATTATATATATATTCAAAAGAACTCGTATAGATAAGTATATATTTATATTACATGCTATATTACATTAATTAATATAATATTATTATTTATACCTAAACATAATAAGGCAGTAGGATCAAATTCTTGAAGTAAACTTGGATTTTCATTTTCTGCATATATTGTTGATAAACCATTGATTGCTTCTAATAATTTCTAAATGAAGTAACCAATAAAAATAAAAAAATAAAAAAAAGATGATCAGCTAAAAGTGAGACAAAAAATTATAACTTTAATAAAAAAAAACCTCCCCATAGCTTATATACTAACCAATGGTGGTAAATCGCTGGGTGTTTTTTTTTCTATATAAAATAAAAAGAAAATAATATATCATTAAAACGCTCTATATTCTTCATTCATACAAATGCACATATACAAGATCTTTAGTAGCATTTTATTTATTTATATTTTTACCTTCTTCTTCAATAATCTTTTGATCTCTTGGAAGTTCATTGTAATTATAAAATACTTTTCTACAATTAGCCATGCTATCGCTTGCCAACACTTCCATATAGTCTTCCTTCGATTGTTCCATTACATATATTTATATATAAAGAATATAAATAAATAAAAGAAAGAAAAAAAGTTAAATAAAAATACAATACTACTTTCTGAAAACTCAGATTTTTAAAACTCAGATTTTTTAGGATTTATGCTATAGACTTTAATTAGTCAAGTAATGCTATAAAGGCTTGATCAAACAGAGATATCGACAAAAAACTGTCATTTATCTGCAAAATAAAATGTATTTTACAGCTTAATTAAAAATAAAATTGAAAAAACTATAACAATAACATGAATAGAAATATAATTATTTTTTTGAAAAGGGTCGTATGTAAAAAAAACCAATGGATTATATATATATATATATAAAATAAAAAAATTATAATATAGATATTAATATGTAGGTACAATAGATTTAAAATATAATGATAAAAAAATCAGTCACCACGTCGGATTTTTTTCATTGCATTATATTTTTTTCTCTCTTCCACATAACGATATCAAAGTCACTAATAAAAATCAAACTAATCTTCTCTTCTTTCACACCCTTTTTACCTAAAGGATATACTACAAAATTAGTCCGTACGAAAAATAAAAAAAATAAAAAAAAAGGTCATGATAAACAATACTAATTTACATATATGTCATTATTATTATTAATTTGTACTGTACCTAATTTTGCTACATCCACGTCAACTAACAACTTTTTATCGTATAACACCATTGGCTAATCGAATAATTATATTATAATTACAAATGGCAGTATAGTTACGCCTTCAAACTCCATGCACACAATTATAATTCGTAAAATGGCTACCACTCTTGTGCATTTGCAAGTACATAATCATATTATATAAAACTTACAAGTATAAAATATCCATTAAAAGAAAAAATACACTGTCTATTGGCTGTATTTTAATTTTCAGAATTTCTTGTGGTGTTTTACTCTCCGGATTTTTTTTCCAACACCTTTGAAATTTTTTCTTTCCTTTTTCTTTCCCTTTATTTTTATATATAATAAAATATCATCATGTCTCATCAAAGTGGGATTAAAGGTATATTGTATTGCTCATCTTATTAAATAAATTTATTTTCACAATGACAATTTTTATCCTTATTCTCATTTTTTATTACCGTTTATTGAATAAATAGTATCTGAAGAATTATCTAAAACTTTTACTGATGCTGTTGCCAGTGGTAACATACGTACCATCAGAATTTCAATTGTTAATGGTAAGGTTATATATATATAAAGAATAATAAACAGATTTTGAGTATTATTTATTTACTTATCAAACTTTTTTTATTTTGTATTTTATATTATATAGAGGCCCTGGTTAGTACTGGGACCACCAACGTACAAAGTACTTTTGAACAAGGTATATACATACACGCACACACGTATATATAAGCAAAAGGCAATAAATCTTAAAAGGCTGCCATAATAATAATAATAAAAAAAATAATATATATTCATTTTTTAATAAAACATTTGTGTATACAACTATATATGTATATATTCTATTAGATTATAATCAAGTAGAAAAATACCTCGAAGATAAAACACCTGCTTATATTCTTGTACGACTTGATGAAAAAACCTCAGTTGAATATAAATGGTTATTTTTATGCTACGTTCCTGACGATGCCAAAGTACGCGATAAAATGATATATGCCTCAACTAGAGCTTCTTTGACAAAAGAACTTGGTGATTCAAAATTTGCTGATTCTATATATGGAACTCAAAAGGTAAAAATAAAAGAGCAGGAATGAACAACAAAGAAGAAAAGTGTAAATAGTGTATGTATTTAAATATTAATACCATATAATTTAATTTTTTTTCTTTTTTTGTAAAAAATAGTCTGAATTTTCATGGGATGGATATAAAAAACATCTTGCTCATAAAAAAGCTGAAGCACCATTAACACAAAGAGAAAAAGAAATGCAGGAAATCAAAGCAGCTGAGGTAAATAATATTAATAAGAAGAATAAGAATAAAAAATGAAAATATTAAATGAAATAATGGGAAAAAGGAACAATATATTTATAATGTATATATATATAATATTAGGCACAAGCTATTACCGATTATCAAGGAACTACTACTCGTAAAACTTATGCACCAGGTGTTGCATTTCCATTAACAACTTCCACTATAGAAGCCCTTCGTGTATTAAATCAACCTAAATCTGATAGATCACATAACTTTGTGTCACTGGTAATAAAAAGATAATAATAAAAATAAAATGAAATAATGGTTTGTTGGGGAATGAACGGAATATTATTATATAACTTAATTAATGAAATATATATAGTATTTAAATAATGAAACTATAGACTTAGATGAAGCATTACAAGTAGAAGTAAACCAACTTAAAACTAAAATTAAAGGAAATACACCAAGATTTATATTTTATTTATTTGAACATCAACACCGTGGAGAAAATAAAGAAGCTATCGGTAAATGATACATGGAAAAAAGAAGTAAATAAATTTGAAACGAGTTTATTAATCTTATATAATCAATTTAAACTTTTTGTTGAATTTTTTCTTAAAAAAACAGTTTTTATTTACACGTGTCCTTCAACATCAAAAATTAGAGAGAAAATGTTGTACTCTACTTCCAAAGCTAACGTGATTACCGGAGCATCCAGTGAAGCTGACATTACTGTTTTAAAAAAGGTAATATAATTGAAATGTTTAATTATTATTTTTCAACACACATGGGAAAAATAATTGAACAAATGGTGGTGGTGTTACATTTAACTAACATTTTATTCTTTCTATTCTTATTTTTTCTTTTTTCTTTTTTTAGTTTGAAACGAGTGACCCTTCTGATGTTACTGAAGATTATTTATTGGAAGACCTTTACCCAATTTCATCATCTACTTCCTCTTCTTCTTCTACTTCCAACCTCTCCTCAGCGTCATCACAAGATCAGATAACTTCATTTTCAACTGATAATATGGTAAGTAATCGTATCCAAATGTTAGGAGGAACACGCGGTGGATTCAAAAGACCTGTAGCTCCTGGTAGAAGAAAAGTGATACCAACAAATACCCAATCTTAAACAATATATTTATTTATTTTATTTATTTTTTCTTAAAAAAAATAAAGTTAATCATTTATTGACTCCTCCACAGTACACTTACTTTAAATGGCTCCTTTTTTTTTAAAAAAAAAAAAAAATAAGCTTGATGATGTGATATACATTTTTTTTTTTAATTATTATTATTATTATAATTATTTTACTTTATTTTATTTTATTTTAGTTGAATTCAAAGAGCATGACATGAATTTTATTTTTTTATTTTTTATAATTTGGACCAACCACATTTCAGTTGCTTAACACGTTGAGTTTGCAGTAATATGCTGAGAGTGTATTACATATGCTCAGAGTCCGCAACCAGATTGGATAGAAAAAAAAATTCAAAATTTATTTTTCCCTTTAAATGATAAGAAAACAATAACAAAATGACAATATTTTTTTTTTTCTTCTTTCTTTCTCTCTTTCTTCTTTTTTTCTTTCTATTCCTATTCCTATTTCATTTTTTCCCCTTCTACTCTTTTTACTTGATTTTTCTTT